>CAJQZJ010032031.1:4970996-4997928 GCA_907164525.1 Lophiomys imhausi | reverse complement strand
TGCTCTTGCAGAGATCTGGAGTTGGATACCAAGCACCCAAATCAGGATGCTTAGAACCTCTTGTAGCTTCAGCTCTTGGCGATCCAATGGCCTTCTGTCACCATGGACACCTGCATTCCATACACAGACCCCCCCACACACATAGCATACACCAAAATAACAATGAAAGAAAACTTTAAATTTTTTATAGGGCTTGGAGAGATGGTTCAGTGGTTAAAAGTACTGGCTGCTCTTCTAGGGGGCCCAAGTTCAATTCCTAGAACCAACATGGCAGCCCACAAATGTTTGTAACTTCTGTTCCAGAAGATCTGGCACCCATGCACAGATATTCAAGGAGAACACCAATGCACATAAAAATTAATAAATCTTTAAAAAAATTTTATAAATCCAAAATTAAATTAAATTTGGCATGGCAGTATTGAGACATTATAGAATAGACATGGTCACTTCCTGCTTGGCTGAAGTAGTGATGAGAACCACTTGAGTGAGGAATATAATATCCTATTTGTAGCCATCTTCATGATAGTAAGGGTAACCTAATTTCATAGAGGATAAAGTTATGCAGGCAGAGTGGCATCAGATTTAATGGCGATGTCAGCACAAAGTCTGGGTGTGCCTCATTCAATCTAGATAATTCTGAAATTATTTAGAGATGAGGAGAATAGGCTTTTTAACTCTTATACCTGTCCTAGTTCTATTTCTGTTGCTATGATAAATTATTCTGACAAAAACAAGTTAGAGGAGTGCCTACACCCAGAAAGTATACTGCCAAGTTATCTCTCATATGTGGATCCTAGCTTTGAATATTTATATTTTTCTGTTTAAAGTTGTCACTGCAGGCGGATCTTTGCGAGTTCGAGGCCAGCCTGGTCTACAAAGCGAGTCCAGGACAGCCAGAGCTGTTAAACAGAGAAACCCTGTCTCGAAAAAAAAAAAAAAAAGTTGTCACTGCAGAAGCCAGGAAAGTACAATAAGACCATTAAGAGAAGAAAAACCATTTTAGGGAGGGCAAATAGTACAGCACGTACTACAAGGTAATAAAGCATCAGATATCACTGTAAGAATCTACAGGTGGGTCTGGAGAGGAGCTCCGGCTAGAGGAGATCTAGCCCAGGAGCAGATCCAGCCCATGGCTCCAGTCCACGGCTCCAGCCACAGATCAGTGGCCCTGCCTGTCTGCCTGATATCCAGCCTGCACGTGGACCTGTACACCCAAGAGGGAAAAACAGCCACACCACAAGAGCAAAGGTGAGATTTTTTTCCCCAGAGTTTCCAACATGGTGGCACAGTGTGCACTGTAGCAGAGAGGCAGAGACCTAACTGAGTCAACAGCAAAGCAATTAGGAGCCAAGACTGACTGCAAACAGAGGACGTGACTGTGTGTTCTCAACAAACACTGGGGCAGGTTTGTCACTCACCCTAGCACCCAAGCATCTGAGGCAGTCAGCAACAGGCAAACTGAGGCACCTGTCTTGGATGGAGCTCCCTGCCTGCACAGTCAGCCTAGCTACAGAGTCAGAATGACTGCGTCAGTGAGAGGAGAACACAGACCCAACCACAACTCTATCTGCCTTTGTGAGGAGACCTGCCAGCTCTCAGGTCCTCAGAGGATAGCCCACTCCCCACTCCAATCCCCTCTATATTGGTCCAATTGGGTCACAAGCAGTTGAGGAGAGCAGCAGCCACTCTCCTCTCTGAGAGCCAGTCTATCACAGGAACCTGCCCGCCATCTGGAGGTAAACACCAGGATCTTGGGATCAGCCAACCCCTGGGGCAGGGAGTTTTCCTGAGCACCAAGGTCAGCTGACAAAAGAAACAAACAGACAACACCAGAGTCAATCAGATGACAAAAGGTCAGCACAAGAACATGGTAAAAAAAAAAAAACAAAAAAAAAAAAAACCAAAACCAAAACCCAAAACAAAGGATGTCTCCAGATCCTAGCAATAATGCTACAGACAACTCTGGACAGCTGAACACGATTGAAACAAAGGAAAATGACCTTAATCCTATGCTTATATTAATAATAGAAGGCCTAAGGGTGGAAATCAAATACCTCAGAGAACAACAACAAAGTACTGCAAAGGAGGTGATGGAAATGAATAAAGCGCTTAAAGGAATGGAAGACCTGAAAAGGGAAGTTGAAACAATGAAGAAAATCCAATCTAAGACATCCATAGAACTGGTAAACCTTAAGAAAAGAATTGGAAGTACAGACACTAGCATCACCAACAGAATACAAGAGATGGAAGAAAGAGAATTTCAGGCTCAGAGGATAAAATTGAAGAAATTTTGGGCACTTATCCAAAAGATTCGAAATGAAACCACAAGGACATTTCTACAACAATGTTCATAGCAGCTTTATTTGTAATAGCCAGAAACTGGAAACAACCCAGATGTCCTTCAACTGAAGAATGAATAAAAAAACTATGGTACATTTACGCAATGGAATACTACACAGCTATCAGAAATGAGGAAATCATGTAATTCGAAACCAAATGGATGGAAGTAGAAAAGCTCATCCTAAGTGAGCTGATGCAGTTCCAGAAAGATAAACATGGTATGTATTCCCTTATAAATGGATATTACCCATACATCACAGGATAACTATCCTACAACCCACACACCCAAATAGATAGGAACCTAGCATATCTATCCTAGGAAAAATTCTATCCACCAGTGAGTCATGGAATCTGCTGCAGGTTAGTGGAACACCACACCCTAGATGGTGTGCCTTATCAAGCTCCAGTACAAGTGGAAGCTCTTGGCCTTCACATGATGGAAGATCTGAGAGAGTATGATATGTGAGGGACCATCTCATCTGAGGAGAAGGAGAGTACCAAGTAGACGAACAAGGAGGGAGGGAGGGAGGGAGGGAAGGAAGGAGAGAGGGAGAGAAGGACAGAGGAAGGGAGAGGCCAGGAGGGGAGTAGGGAGGAAACTGTTCTAGAAGTAAATAATACTTTTTTAAGAAAAGAGTTAATAAGCTTAAAAATATAATAAAATACAATATAAAAATTTCAAACTATAATTTACCAAAGGTATACTTGCCTTACTGGAATGAAAGGAAAATGGACTTAATTTCAGATTAGAATGTTAGACTGCAGGTGGCCACATAGATTACACAAACTTGATAGCAGCTTAAAAGTTTTTTTTTTTTTCTGGTAGAGGTATAGGATATTTCCACGGTTTGACATTAAAAAGCAGGTTTAAAACAGTGTAAATAAATTAAAGATTACAGCTGTTCAACCTGGTATTACAAACCTCCAAGAGTTGAAAAAACTTAGAGCTAAGGTAAAATACATGAAAGGCATGATGTTAGCCCATGCCTTTACCTCCAGCAGAGACAGGAGGATCACTATAGAGTTAGTTGTCTTATAAATTCTAGAGTTACAAGGAACAGGGTGGTGATGGTGCACACCCTTAATTCCATCATTCGAGAAGAATACACCCTTAATTCCAACACACTAGAGGCAGAAACAAGCAGATCTCAGAGCTCAAGGTCAGCCTGATACAAAACAACTCTAAACAGAGAAAAACTTCGATCCAGGGGTGGTGGAGCACATCTTTAATCCCATCAGTTGGGAACCACATGCCTTTGATCCCAATACTTAGAATGCAGATACAGGCACATAGGATTTGGAAGGATTTAAGTTTAAAAGCTACTTACAAAAGGCATGCTGAAATTCAAACAAATTGTCCTTTGAGATCTCAAAATATATACACTAAAGGTTTTTTTAGCTCCAAAATATCAAAATAATTTCTTCTTTAATCCGGATTGAAAGGTAATACTTTATATATTGTCAAAAAACCAAATTTGCTCCAGGAAAAATATTATCTGACTCCCCCCCCAAAAAAAAAGGTAATTGTCCCAGAGTTAGGATTAGGGCAGGGCTCTGTTCTTATCTTTCAGGAGATTTAAAGCATCCATTCAAGGAATCCAGGGACAACTGGACAACGGAAACCTCAGCAGAAAACAGATCAGACACCAAAGAAGACGAGTGGCCCAGATGATCCAGCCTTGCAGACTTCCTCAAAAGTCTACAACCACAACAACTCAAAGTTCCTAAGATCATTCAGCTCCACAGACTGCTCCAGTCAGAACTTCAGTAAAGCCCTGAAGATCAGCTTCTGTCTATGAACTTCTTAGGACATCTAAATAGCTGAGCACAAAAGGACTGAACATCAAATGATTCTATTAATAACCATTTTTCCATTCTTATTTGGGCTCCAAACAGGTTTACTAAGTCCCCAATCAGCAGGAAGTCATTTTAAGAGAACAACGTCCCATCCCCAGGAGGTGGGGAGGGTGTTCACCCCCTTGGTTATTTGATGGATAATAGAAAAGTTTGTTATTTAGGGGAAGAGACTATAAGCTGGTAAATGGTCTTGTTAAATGGGTTTTGGAGGTCAGACCCAGGGACTTCTCTCTTTTTCTTTTTCTGTGTCCTTCTTTCTCTCCTATGTAGGAGTGAACAGACTTGAGAAAAACTGGGACATTTGGCTAAATTGTTATTGATCATTGTATATTAATGCAAAATTAAGATTGTATTGGGTTACATAGGTATTGATCTTTGTATACTGATACAAAATTAAGATTATATTTGGCCACAATGGTATTGACCCTTGTATATTGATGCAAAATTAAGATTGTATTGGGATACATAGGTATTGATCTCTGTATATTGATTCAAAATTAAGATTATATTTGGCCACATTGGTATTGATATTTGTATATTGATACAAAATTAAGGGTAACACTTCTTAAAGGTATTGTATAAGTAATGTTTAAAAATGAAATGTAAAGTTTTGGCCTCTTGTTACCAACCGTCATAAACTGTTTAGGATAATTAAGAAATGGAAACTAATAGTCATGTAAGCGTGCCATTTTGTTAGTTATTATGACGGTCTATCACAGTTATTTTCTAAGCTACTCAGAAATCAAGTTGCTAAGAGACAACCAACAGTTGCTTATCTAAATATAAGAGATAGATAGGGCATCTTCAAAAACCTCAAGAGATCTGAAGAATACGGCATTCAAACATGTTTTCTTAACTTAAGATTTTTTGATATCGAGACATGTCAGTTCCTGACAGCACCCCCTATTCTACTCCAAGTAGAAGATGAGCATCGAAGAATCTCCAGTGGGAGATGGTTGAATTAGTGGTAAGCCTATCCCTTGGCAAGAAAAAACCCGTGCTTTAAGTGTAGACAGACTGCTGTCCAAAAAGGACAAAACTTGGAAGCAGGTAAGTCGACAGCCTACCTCTGCCAAAAAAGGGTAGGTAAGTCCTTCATAATTCCTGCTCTACAATCAATGTCTGTCAGAGAAATGGGGCCAAACAGCTGAGGATTTATATTGCAATGTATGGGGAGAAAATGGGAACTGTCCAGGCAGCCACTGGTATGTCATTTCTTAGTTTTGGAAGCTGCAGGTCCTGTACTTCCTATATAATCAGATATATTTATCCCTCTCAGGTCTCTGAGGTGGTTGAAGACTAGATAGCTAGAGTCTCATAGTTAAATTTTGAGTTGTTTAGGAATCAAGAGGGTGTTCTGGATCTAAGAAGATATTTTAAAAATTGTGATGCAAGTTAGTATGAAAGTTGAGTTAGATATAGAACTTTAAACTTATGGAGATGGTTCGATAGTAGAAGGTTAAAGTCAGGTGCCAAATACATATGGACTGGACATTGGGAATGTATGCTAAGCCATATAACTCTCATAATTGTGGCTTATTTATTTCTGTTGTTTTGTATTGTATTTATAGTTATAAGAGAAGGAACCATTTGTTGGACTGAAAAGGAGAGCTGTTGGGGGGAAAATAAATACCCTAAACTAAAAAAAAAAAGGGTAGAGGATGGGGGTTTGAGGGGGAGGAGGGTGGAAGGGTGGGGCTGCAGGTGGGAATAGGGAGGGGATTGTGATTGAGATGTAACCTGAAGAAATAAAAAATAAATTATTTAAAAGAATGAAAAGGTTAAAAAAATTGAAGAAATTGAAACATCTGTCAAAAAAAAAGTCAAATCTAAAAAAGTCCTGACACAAAACCTTCAGGAAATAAAGGACACAATGAAAAGATGAAATCTCAGAATATAGGAATAGAAGAAAGAGATAGATAGGGCATCTTCTATCTATCTCTTTCTTCTATTTCTGGTCCATGGAGGTAGGTCCCACCTCCATGGACCAGAAAATATCTTCAACAAAATCATTGAGGAGTATTTCCAAAATATAAAAAAAGAGATGCCTATAACTGTACAAGATTACAGAACTCCAAATAGATTAGACCAGAAAAGAATATCTTCCCGCCACATAATAATCAAAACACTAATTGTACAAACAAAGAAAGAATGTTAAAAGCTGTTAGGTAAAAGGGTCAAGTAACATATAATGGCAAACCTATCAGAATCATCCCTGACTTTTCTTCAGAGACTCTAAAACCAGAAGGGCCTGGATGGATGTCTCGCTGAACCTAAAAAACCACAAGTGCCAGGCCAGACTACTATTCCCTGAAAAATTGTCAATCAACATAGATGGAGAAAACAAGATATTCCATGACAAAGCTAAATTCAAACAATATCTATACACAAATCCAGCTCTACAGAAGATATTGGAATGAAAACTCCAACCCATAGAGGTTAACTACACACAAGAAAGCACAGGAAGCAAATAGCATGCCTGCAGCAAAACCAAAGGAAAAAAAGCTCACTCACACACTATTTCCACCAACATCAAGATGCCAGGAAGTAACAATCACTGGTCATTAATATCTCTCAACATCATTGGACTCAATTCCCCAATAAAAAGGCACAGGGTAGCAGAATGGATGCAAAAACAGAATCCCACATTCTGCTGCTTACAAGAAACACACCTCAGCAAAAAAGATAGACATTATCTCCAAGTAAAGGGCTGGAAAAGGATATACCAAGCAGATGGACCCAAGAGAAAATCTGGAGTAGCAATTGTAGTATGCAACAAATTGGACTTTCAACCAACATTAATCAAAAAGGATGGGGAAGGAAACTACATATTCATCAAAGCATATATGTAAGCCATATAACTCTATAATTGTGGCCTATTTATTTCTGTTGTTTTGTATTGTATTTATTGTTGTAAGAGAAAGAACCATTTGTTGGACTGAAAGGGGGAGCTTTTTGGGGGAAAAAGATATACCTTAAACTAAAAAAAAAAAAAAGGGTAGAGGATGGGGGTTTAGGGGGAAGAGGATGGAAGGGTGGGACTGGAGGGGGGAATAGGGAGGGGGTTGTGATTGAGATGTAACTTGAAGAAATAAAAAATAAATTATATAAAAAGTATCTACAGATTATTAAATGAAAATTCAAAGCCTGGTGGTGACATATCCATGTGAGTTATTGTCCAGAGAGGTGCAACTAGTCTCCAAAAACAACATATAATGCCATTGTTCTTGGTTATGTAATGACTAATTGATAAAATCCTATTGCTGAAGAGGCCACATACTTTATGTAACATACAGAGATATCAAATCATAACTGAGCTATAACATTCTTTTCTAGGTATCATCATCAGAATTACTAGCTGTGGACCCTGTCTACTAAATTACCAACCTGATAATCAAGATGTGCCCACTGGGGCAAAAGTGTCATGACTGTTTTTAGTGGCAACAAACTACTGTCCCATTGCATTTTAGATCTGCTCTATGGAGGAGGTACATCGCCATTATGTCAACTGTTCAAAAGCCTATGGGTATGAAATTGTAAAAATCAAAAAAGGAAAGAAGAAAGAAAGAAAGCGTTATTTTTATAGGTTATTCTGCATCTTAACAGTGTTAAAAGTATATTCTTAAGTAACTACAAGAGGGGGGATCCAAGATGGTGGTGGCTGGCGCAGACGTATTTTGATTTCGGGGTCAACAATCACAAGGTGACAAGTGTTCAAGGACGCTGTAAAAAGGGCACAACCCCTTCTAAATCTCACCCAGCTACACAGGGACCACGGAAGATGCCTGGGCAGGACGCCACTTCCGAATCTCGGACACGCTAGGAAGCCTCTGGACCCGGGAATTGGAATAACTCATCCCCCCAAAAGGAGAAATCCCCAGTAAGTTCCAACCTAATACTCAGCCGGCAGATTGAGAAACCATGCAGAGATAATCCCCACCCTGCTGGGCACTCCCAGGTCTCACACAGACGATCCAATTATCTAGCTGTAAGGGTTAGATAAATTAGATTTAGAAAATATATAGGAGTTTATGATACTGTCTCTTAATTCGGGGCCTGAAGAGCATTATCAGCATGAAGTCAGCAAAAACAGGAAAGACTTAATAGACTGAAAAACAAGGTTGAAGTCAGGAAAAACAGGAAAGACTCAATAGACTTGAAGAAAAAAGTGTCTGGCCTGACATTGTTTTCAGCTGCTAAGTGGGCGGAGCCCAAATTAAGCTGAAACAGAGTTCCTCCTATTTAAGGACAGTGCATGGAGCCCAGAAAGAGAAGAGGCCCCTGATGCTAGAGAGCTCCAAGAGTCCTGCTGAAAAAAGGGCTGGCCATTGATGGCCAGCTGTCTCCCTGAAGCAGAAAGAAGCCGGTGAGCAAAGAAAGCCTGAGCAAGACACCAAAACGCCAAGGACTGGACCCTGTGGCTCAGCTTTTGCCTGGAGGGGTTTGATCTGTCCGATCAGTGGCCTAGGGGAAACTGTGCCTGGCTTTAAGGACTGAGGCAGAGCAGCTGAGTTCCTGATTCAAAAGAAGTAAGTTGGCCTGCAGACGGCTGGGGTCTCCCACAGAGAAGAAAGCATGAAGCCTTATTTAAGGTGAGACTGCAATAACCAACTTACCCTGACGAACCTGCATCTGAGAGATCCAGAAAAAGGACTGCTAAGTGCGTTAAAGAATCTATGACAAAGACTGTGTTCCTGACGACTGAGGACCTGCCCCAGAGACTGTATCATTCTAAAAGGTTATGAAAGTAGTTGTTATAATTATCAATAGGTTTAGTGGATAGGTTAAAGGGGTTGTAGGAATTTATAGGATTAATAGTTAAGAAATTGTTGATGTTTGTTATAAGTGAATTTAGTAATAAATAAATAAGTGTTAAATAATAATTTAAAAGTTCGGTCACATCTAGCGAAAGGTTGCAACCCTTGGAAGTGAGCGGGAGATCCCCTGCAAAGTGCCTTCAGACCACAGATCGCAGTCTGTGACATCACTGACCAGTTTCCAAGCCACAGGAGCAGCAAGGCTACTGCAGCTGAACTGCAGACTTACCTGCTACAGGAACCAACCCCAGGAAAACTGCTAGATATTTGAAACGGTCGTATATCGGTCTTATGTACTAGTACAGGCCCTTCTGGCGGGAATCAGAGCTTACTTGTAAACAGCCCCGCCACCTGAATTAATTAGATCCCCACCTGGGAGGCTGGACTGAATGACTCACGTTATAGGGGTGGAGTAAGGCAACTCGAATCCTACACCACAGTGCCCCCTTTGGACCCAAGTCCAGAAGACAGCAAATTCCACATTGGCCAGAGGCCAGAGACAAAAAAAAAAAAAAAAAAAAAAAAAACCAGAGCGAAATGTCTCCAACAAAAGAAAGCAACGCTATTCCGTCCAGCCCGAACCACCTCTCCACAACTGAAACACATGAAAATGATGACAATTCTACAGTATGGAAAGTGATAAAGTCCCTTCAAGAAGAACTTAAAACTATGAAGGAATTCAAAGAAGCCACAATCTTACAAGTCAAAACAACGGATAACATCATTAAAGAGCTCCAAGGCAAGGTGACCTAGCTTGAACAGGAAAAGGATAAAGCAATGAAAGATCTCCAGACAAAAACAAGCAAATTGGAGAAGGAAATGTACAAAACGAACACTACCATTCAAGACATGAAAACAGAAATGGAAACAATAAAGAAAACACAGAGTTAAAAGAGGAAATGGAGAATCAAGAGAAGAGAAGAGGAACTACGGATATGAGTATGAAAAATAGAATGCAAGAGATGGAAGACAGGATCTCAGGCATGGAAGATTCGATGGAAGAAATCAGTACAACATCCAAAGAACATGAGAAAGCTAAAAAATCTCTCACCCATAACATCCAAGAAATCAAGGACTCAATGAAAAGACAGAACCTAAGAATTATAGGCATAGAGGAAAGAGAAGACTCCCGACTCCATGGTCCAGGAAATATCTTCAACAAAATCATAGAAAAAAACTTCCCAAACCTAAAGAAAGAGATTCCAATAAAAATACAAGGGGCTTACAGAACACCAAACAGATTAGATCAGAAAGAAACTCCTCTCGCCACATAATAATAGAAACTCCAAATGTAGAGAACAAAGAAAGGATATTAAAAGCTATAAGAGAAAAAGGCCAAGTCACATACAATGGCAGACCCATCAGAATTACACCTGACTTCTCCTCAGAAACTTTAAAAGCTAGAAGGTCCTGGACAGATGTCCTACAAGCCCTGAGAGAACATAGGTGCCCAGCCAGACTACTGTATCCAGCAAAAGTCTCTATTAACATAGATGGAGAAAACAAGATATTCCATAACAAAATCAAGTTCAAACAATATCTCCTCACAAATTCAGCCCTACAGAAGATCCTAGAAGGAAAATTCCAACACAGAGAAGATAACTACACCCAAGAAAACAGAGGAAATAGAACCTTCCACAGCAACTAAACAAAAGAGAAACACAAGACAGCCAGCTAAACCAAAATAATGGGAAATAACAACCCCTGGTCACTAATATCCATCAACATCAATGGACTCAACTTGCCAATAAAAAGACACAGACTTACAGACTGGATCCGTAAACAAGACCCATCTTTTTGCTGTATACAAGAAACACACCTCACTATTGAAGATAAACACTACCTCAGAGTAAAGGGCTGGGAAAAGGTTTTCCAAGGAAATGGACCCAGGAAACAAGCTGGAGTAGCCACCCTAATATCAAACAAAATAGACTTCCAATTGAAGTTAATAAGAAGGGCATTACATACTCATTAAAGGAAATATACACCAAGAGGTCATCTCAATATTGAACATCTATGCCCCAAATACAAAGGCACCTACATTTATAAAAGAAACACTTCTAAAACTTAAATCGCACATCGATTCAAACACTTTAATAGTGGGAGACTTCAATACCCCACTCACAACTATGGACAGATCATCAAGACAGAAGCCAAACAGAGAAATAATGAGTCTAACAGAGATCATAAGCCAAATGGACCTAACAGATATCTACAGAACGTTTCACCCAAAGACAAAAGAATACACCTTCCTTTCAGCACCTCACGAAACCTTCTCCAAAATCAACCATATAGTTGAACACAAAGATAGCCTCAACAGATACAAGAAAATTGAAATAACCCCTTGTTTCTTATCAGACCACCATGGAATAAAGCTGGACTTCAATAGCGAAAGAATCAACAGAAAGTCTACACTCACATGGAAATTGAACAACTCTTTAGTAGAGGACCACTGGGTCAGGGAAGAAATAAAGAAGGAAATCAAAGACTTCTTAAAATCCAACGAAAATGAAGACACAACATACCCAAACCTATGGGACACAATGAAAGCTGTGCTATGAGGAAAGTTCATAGCACTAAGTGCCTTCAAAAAGAAAATTGTGACGCTCATATTAGCGAATTAACAGCTAAACTGGGTGAATTGGAAAAAAAGAAGCAAACACTCCCAAGAGGAGCAGAAGGCAGGAGATCATCAAACTTAGGGCTGAAATCACCAACTTAGAAACAAAAAGAACTACACAAAGAATCAATGAAACCAAGAGTTGGTTCTTCGAGAAAATCAACAAAATAGACAGACCCTTAGCCAAATTAACTAAAAGACAGAGGGAGAAAACACAAATCAACAAAATCAGAAATGAAAAGGGAGAAATAACAACAGACATTGAGGAAATCCAGAGAATATTTGGATCCTACTTTAAAAATCTATACTCTACCAAATTTGAAAACTTAAGTGAAATGGACAATTTTCTTGATATATTCCACCTACCAAAGCTAAATCAAGATCATATCAACAGATTAAACAGCTCTATAACCCCTAAGGAAATAGAAACAGTCATTAAAAATATCCCAACCAAAAAAAGCCCAGGGCCAGATGGCTTTAGCACGGAATTCTACTGGACCTTCAAAGAGGAGCTAACACCAATACTTTTCAAATTCTTTCACAAAATAGAATGTGAAAGAACATTGCCAAACTCATTCTATGAGGCCACAATCACCCTGATTCCTAAACCACACAAAAACCCAACAAAGAAAGAGAACTTCAGACCAATCTCCCTCATGAACATAGATGCAAAAATACTTAATAAAATACTAGCAAACCGAATTCAAGAACACATAAAAAAGTATCATAGACCATGATCAAGTAGGCTTCATCCCAGGGATGCAGGGATGGTTCAACAAACGAAAGTCTATCAAAGTCATTCACCATATAAACAAGATGAAAGAAAAAAACCACATGATAATCTCGCTAGATGCCGAAAAAGCATTTGACAAAATCCAACACCCCTTCATGCTAAAAGTTCTGGAGAGAAAGGGCATACAAGGGCCGTACCAAAAATAATAAAGGCAATATAGAGCAGGCCAGTGGCCAACATCAAAATAAATGGAGAGAAACTTGAAGCATTTCCTCTAAA
The DNA here is from genome assembly GCA_907164525.1 of Lophiomys imhausi. NCBI lineage: Eukaryota > Metazoa > Chordata > Mammalia > Rodentia > Muridae > Lophiomys > Lophiomys imhausi. The sequence continues at coordinate 4,985,282 of CAJQZJ010032031.1, read as the reverse complement.
CTCAGGGACAAGACAAGGATGTCCACTTTCACCATATCTCTTCAGTATAGTACTTGAAGTTCTTCCTAGAGCAATAAGACAACTAAAGGAGATCAAGGGGTAAACATTGGAAACGAAGAAGTCAAATTATCCCTATTTGCAGATGATATGATAGTATACATAAGCGACCCCAAAAATTCCACCAGAGAACTCTTACAGCTGATAAACACCTTCAGCAAAGTGGCTGGATACAAAATTAATTCAAAAAAATGAGAAGCCCTTCTTTATACAACAAACAAATGGACTGAGGAAGAAATAAGAGAAACAACCCCCTTCACAATAGCTGCAAACAACATAAAATACCTGGGGGTAACTCTAACCAAGCAAGTAAAGGACCTGTACAACAAGAACTTCAAGCCCTTGAAGAAAGAAATGGAAGAGGCCTTTAGAAGATGGAAAGATCTTCCATGCTCATGGATAGGTAGGATCAACATAATAAAAATGGCCATCCTACCAAAAGCAATATATAGATTCAATGCAATTCCTATCAAAATAACAACACATTTTTTTATAGTCTTGGAAAGAGCTAGCCTCAATTTCATATGGAACAACAAAAAGCCCAGAATAGCTAAATCAATCATGTACAATTAAAAAAAAAAACATCTGGAGGTATTACCATCCCAGATTTCAAGCTGTACTACAGAGCAATAGTTGTAAAAACAGCATGGTATTTGTATAGAAACAGACCAGTAGATCAATGGAATCAAATTGAAGATCCAGAAATAGACCCACACACTTATGGCCACCTAATTTTTGACAAAGAAGCCAAAACGGCACAATGGAAGAAGGACAGCATCTTCAACAAATGGTGCTGGTCCAACTGGATTTCCATTTGTAAAAGAATGAGGTTAGACCCATACTTATCACCTTGTACAAAACTTAAGTCCAAGTGGATTAGACCTTAACATAAACCCAGTCACACTAAATCTACTAGAAGAAAAAGTGGGAGAAACCCTCGAACTGATTAGCACAGGCAACAACTTCCTGAACAGAACACCAACAGCTCAGGACTTGAGATCAACAATCAATAAGTGGGACCTAATGAAACTGAAAAGCTTCTGTAAGGCAAAGGACACTGTCATTCGAACAAAACAGCAGCCTACAGACTGGGAGAAAATCTTCACCAACCCCACATCTGACAGAGGGCTAATATCCAAAATCTACAAAGAACTCAAGAAATTAAATGCCAAGAAACCAAATAATCCAATCAAAAAATGGGGGACAGAGCTAAATAGAGAATTCACAAAGGAGGAATCCCTAATGGCTGAGAGACACTTGAAGAAATGCTCAATATCCTTAATCATCAGAGAAATGCAACTCAAGATGACTCTGAGATTCCATCTCACACCTGTCAGAATGGCTAAGATCAAAAACTCAAATGACATTACATGCTGGCAAGGGTGTGGAGAAAGGGGTTCTCTACTCCATTGCTGGTAGGAATGCAGGCTTGTGCAACTACTATGGAGGCCAGTCTGGCGATATCTTAAAAAACTTGGTATAGCTCTGCCTCAGGACCCAGCCATACCACTTCTGGGTATACACCCAAATGCCTCTTCACGGAATCATAAGTAAATTTCCTCATCTATGTTTATAGCAGCCTTATTTGTAATAGCTAGAAACTGGAAACAACCCAGATGTCCCTCAACCGAAGAATGGGTCAAAAACTGTGGTACATCTATACAATGGAATATTATTCAGCTATCAGGAACAATGAAATTATGCAATTTGCAGCCAAATAGATGGAACTAGAAAAGCTCATCCTGAGTGAACTAACCCAGACTCAGAAGGACACATATGGCATCTATTCACTTATAGTAGGATTTTAGCTATATAGTAGAAGGTGTCGATACTACAACTAACACACCAAAGGGAACTTGGACATAGATTTCTTATTTTTAATTTTTATTCTTTATTTATTTTTTATATATTAGTTATTTTTTCTATTTTTTAGTCTTTTTTATCTATTGTATGCTTATTGATTTGTTTGTTTAGTAGTTCTCTCTCCCAGGCAACGAGACACCTTTCACTGATGGCACTGCTTTGTAGATCCCCAATGAATGAAGAGGCTCTTGGCCCTCATACGACCTCTCAAATGATATGAGGGACTGTTATATAAGGACACCCCACCCCAGAGAAATGGGATGGAAGGGTTAGGAGGTAAAGAAAAAAATGAAATGTGATGTTTCAGCCTTTTACTACTAATTGTCATAAACTGTTTAGGATAATTAAGAAATGCAAACTAATGGTTATGCAAGCTGGTCATTCAGTTAGGTACTATGACAGCCTATTATAGTTACTTTCTAAGCTAATCAGAAATAAACCGGCAAGAGACAAGCAACATCTGCTTACCCTAATATAAGAGATAGATAGGGCCTCTTCAAAAACCTCAAGAGATCTGCAGAGTATGGCATTCAAAGATGTTTTCGTAACTTTAGATTTTTTTATATCAAGACATATCAACTCCTGACAGCACCCCCTATTCTCCTCCAAGTAGAAGATGAGCATCGAAGAATCTCCAGTGGGAGATGATTGAATTAGTCGCAAGCCTGTCTCTTGGTAGGAAAAGCCCCTTGCCCCAATTGTAGAAAGAATGCTGTCCAAAAAGGACAAAACCTGGAAGCAGGTAAGTTGACAGCCTAGCTCTGCCAAGACAGGGTAGGTAAGTCCTTCATAACCCCTGCTCTACAATCAATGTCTGTCAGAGAAACGGGGCCAAATGACTGAAGATCCATGCTGTAATGTATGGAGAGAAAATGGGAACTGTCCAGGCAGCCACAGGTATGTCATTTCTTAGTTTGGGAAGCTTCAGGCCCTGTACTTCCTATAAAATCAGATATATTTATCCTTCTCAGGTCTCTGAGTTGGTTGAAGAACAGATAGCTAGAGTCTCATAATTAATTTTTGAGTTGTTTAGGAGTCAAGAGGGTGTTATAGATCTAAGAAGATACTTTTAAAATTGTGTTGCAAGTTAGTATGAATGTTGAGTCAGATATAGACCTTTAAACTCATGGGGATGTTTAGATAGTAGAATGTTAAAGTCAGGTACCAAATACATATGGACTGGTCATTGGGAATGTACGTTAAGCCATATAACCCTCATAACTGTGGCCTAATTACCTCTGTTGTACTGTATTGTATTTGTTATTATAAGAGAAAGAGCCATTTGTTGGACTGATAGGGGAAACTGTAGGGGGAAATAAGATATACCTTCAACTTAAAAGAAAAAAAAAAGGAAGAGGATGGGGGGTTGAGGGTGGGAGAGTGGGACTGGAGGGGGAATAGGGAGGGGACTGCGATTGAGATGTAACTTGAAGAAATAAAAAATAAAGGAAAAAAAAAAAGAAAAAAAAAGTAACTACAAGAGTTGTGAGTAAGGAAAATCCAGACAGGCTCAACATTCATTACCTAGAACTGTAAGAGATTTCTGGGCCAAAGGCTGACATTTACAGATGACATTTATAGGTTATAAATATCAAGAATTAGGAAAATGACGTGGGCAAGGATGAAAAAGAATAGATTTGTGAGAAGGCAAATTCTGTCAAGGAGGAAAAATTACTGATACCAAATTGTAGGATAGAAGGATCTCCTACAGAAACATGGCAGCCATAAAAGCCAGAATTGGAAATGGAACTTTTGAAACTTGAAAGAAAGAGCTTTTCTGAAGACAGTTATGTGAGATGGCTGCTTGGGATGCCCTCGCAGGTTTTCAGGGAAGAGTAAGAAATATTTCACCAATCCTAAATGATAGTCAGCAGTCAGCATCTTGATTCCAAATAACAGACACCACTGTTTCCAGTGACATTTACAGAAAAGAGCTAAGAAAACGTCATAGCCTACCATTGATACAGAGTGTGGTACAACATGAGTCCTGCTGCCAGTCACAACAGCTTTCTTTTGCTAAGACCAAAACAGAACATCCATCCTTTACTCTATTAGAATTCTAAGAATGATGATAGGCACTATTTTACATGTCACTGTTTAGATTCTTTACATTGATAAGGATTACTTAAGTTGACACGTGCCTTACAAATGATGCTGAGGCTGAGCGCACACTTCTGACTGTATGCGAGAGACCCTAGTTTAGTCTCTGTCCACCAGGGGGCGGAGTTTCCTAATACAAGATCATTATCTGTGTGAATTATAAGTGTCAAAAGGCTCATCACTTGATGTCATCTCATCATTTCTTCATGTGAAGAGTGGAGAACATCACTTGGTGACTCTGAAGATGAACACTTATCCAGCTTTGGTGACTGTGATGCTGTTCATGCTTGGTAAGTACAGCAACTTAAATTTTGCACTCTTTTTTTTTTATGATGTCAGAAAATATTTAACCATATATGAGATTTGTCCTTAAATGTAACAGAGATATCTTCTTCTTCCTTAAGAGAAGACCTATGGAGACTCAGTGACCCAGAAACAAGGACAAATGACCCTTTTGGAAGATGACTTCCTGCTTATAGACTGCACTTATTCAGCCACAGGGTATCCAACTCTTTTCTGGTATGTCCAATATCCTGGAGAAGGTCCAGAGCTCCTCTTGAAAGTCATAACGGCCAACGAGAAGGGAAGCAGCAGAGGATTTGAAGCCACATATGATAAAGAGGCCACCTCCTTCCACCTGCAGAAAGCCACAGTGCAAGAGTCAGACTCGGCTGTGTACTACTGTGCTCTGGCTGACACAGTGGCAGAAGCTGCAGGGGGAGCTGAGCACAAACTCTGAGAAGCAAAAGAAAGCCTGAGTTCTGATCATCTGCCTTTTGGATCACCCTCTTTTCCCACAATCTATGCTGTGTGCCCCCAAAATTCTCTGGTTGATGAAAATCATACAAGTGGTAAGAGTATCAGCAGCAAAAGAAATAGATGTTACCACAGCTGGATTTTCACAGGGGAAACTGAAACCCTGAGACATCAGTGGTTCCTCGTGGAAGGTCTCACTGATTTCACAGGAAAGCCATGGAAACAATGACATAGTCAGTTGTCTTCCTCTCCATATGCAAACCATTACCTTCATATTGTTGCATGTCACCTCTGCCCCAAGTTATTCACAGAGGGCCACATATACCAGGTAAGGTGGGATTTAGATAATGTCTAGCTAATACTATGGAAGGACATATTATCAGAGGGCTACAGCATTTCATGCCTCAAGATTTCTAATAAAGAAATATGAATAGAAAAGAAAAGAGAAAAGGAACCCAGAGCAGGTAGGCAATGTTCAGATTTTTAATGTCTCTCCTCTCCTCTAAATCCAGCCCACTGGTTTCATCTGCAATTTTGTAGCAGTCTACCTGGTTTGCCTCTCCTCCCTCTTTGTCCCCATTTCCAGAACACTAAGAAGATCCTGATGGCACATCCTGATTTCCTTCCTACTGTGGATCTTCTCACTCCATCCTTCTATGCCATCTCTGTGTCTAACTGTCTGCAACAGACACAAAGAAACACATTATTTCTGGAGCTGTAGTGTCTGCACCTAGCAGGATTTCAGAAGCATTCCCTACCAGGCAACCAGCAGCCACAGCACCCTCTCAAGAAACAGGGAGGGTAACATAAACCAAAGACTATAACAAGAGCCAACATCTAACAAAGAGGTCTGGATATCAGAAACAAGAATTACCATGATCTCATTACACATGTCATGTGTGTAGATTCCAGCATGAAAACAATCAACAACAGAGTCAATGATATGTCTCCACTAAAGCCCAGAAAACCTACTACAGTAGGCTCTGAGAGATGCGATAGAGTTGAAGCACAAGACAATGACTTCAGAACAGCCTTTATGAACATGTTTGAGGTCTTGGAAGAGAAAATAAACAATTCCCTTAATGGAATCTATAAAAGCACAAACAAACAATGGGATTAAATGAAGAAAATAGTTCAAGACTTGCAAGTAGAAATAGAATTAAGAAAGAAAACAAAAACTGAGGGAACATTGTAAACAAAAATTTAGAAACTTAAAGAGGAATCTTAGAGGCAAGCCTCATTAAGAGAGTATAAGGATGGAAGAATCTCAGCTATTGAAGGTATGATAGAAGACATGGATACCTTGATCTAAGAAAATGTATAATCTATAAATATCCAGGCACAAGACATCCAAGAAATCTCGGACAGTTTGAAAAGACAAAATAAACAAATAATAGGAATAGAGGAAGGAGAAGAAAGGTCAAAGGCACAGGAAATTTTCAGCAAAATTATGTAACTAAAATGACCAACCCTAAAAAAGAGGTGCCTATCAAGGTACAAGGAACATACAGAACCTCAGATAGACTGGACTAGAAAAGAAAGTCTCATGTTACACAATAATCAGAACAATTGATGTATAGAACAAGGAAAGAATATTAAAAGATACAAGAAAGAAGACATATAAAGGGAATTAACATATAAAGGCAGACATATTATAATAACACCTGACTTCTCTAAAAGCCAGAAGGCCTTGGACCAATATTCTACAAAGTCTAAGAGACTACAGTTGTCACCCAGACTACTGAACACAAAATTTTCAATTTCTATAGATGGGGAAAGACTTTCAATATAAACCAAGTTAAATAGAATCTATCTACAAATCTAGCTCTACAGAAGGTACCAGAAGGAAAAGTTCAAAATGGAGAGGATAATCACACCCAGTAAAACACAAGGAATACATAATATCAGACCAGCAAATCCTACACCCAGCACACCAAAAGGAACAGGAACATATTCCTTGTTATCTGCTAGTGGGACACTTTGCCCTATTGGAGTTGCCATACAGGCTCCCAGTGCAAGAGGAAGCTCTTAGCCCTCATATGACTACTGAACTGAGGGGAGCTGATATCTAGGGGCAACCCATTCTGGAGGAATAGGATAGGTGGGAAAGGAGGGAGAGGGTGGGAGGTTGGAACTGGGAGGGGTGGAGAGAGAGGACTGTGATGGATATGTAACTTGAATAAATAAACATTAAAAAACCCTCAATAACTAGAAAACAGATAAACCCACCCCCACAACAAAAACTGAGACTCAGCAAACACTGTTTATTGATAACTCTCAATATCAAATGGTCTCAATTCCCCAGTAAACAGACAGACAGACTAATGGGTTAAAAACAGGACCCATTGTTCTGCTGCATCAAAGTAAAACACCTTAACATCAAGGATAGATATCACCTCAGGGCAAAATGATGGAAAAAGATATTCCAAGAAAATGGACCTAAAAAGCAAGCTGGTGTAGTCATTTTAATATCTGACTAAATAGACTTCGAACAAAAAGTACTCTGAAGAGATATGGAAAGATACTACATACTCATCAAAGGAAAAAATCCAACAAGAAGACACTGAAATTCTTAACATCTATGCACCAAAGACAAGGGCACTGAAGTTCACAAAAAACAAAACAAAACAAAACAAAACAAAACAAAAACACTACTACAGTTTAAATCACATACTATCACACATTGAGAGTGGGAGACTTCAGTATCCCACTTTCATCAATAGACAGGTCATCAGAACAAAAACTAAACAGAGAAATGCTGTAGCTAACTGACATCATAAACCAAATGTACCTAACAGATAATAAGAGAATATTTCACCCAAATGCAGAAGAAATTCCTTCTTCTCAGAATCTCAAGGAACTTTCTCCAAAACTGACTACATAATCAGACACAAAGCAATTCTTAATATATATAAGAAAATTGAAATGACATCTTTAATCCTTTTTGACCACCTTGGATAGCACCACCAATAGAAACAACAGAAAGCTTGCAAACTCATGGGAATTGAACAACAAACTACTAAAAGAAAAATGGATCAAAAAATGATTAGAAAATAAATAAAAAGCTTTCTGGAATTGAAGGAAACTGAAAATACAGCATACCCAGACTCACTGGATACAATGAAGGTGGGTTATAAGAGGTATGTTCATAAGTACCTACATAAGAAAAATGCCTCCATAAGAAAAAAAAACCGAGAGATCATATATTAGCAACTTAACAGCAAACATGAAAACTCTAGAACAAAAAGAAGAATTAGCTTTCAAAGGGTGTAGGTGGCTATAAATAACTCAACTGGGTTTTTGATACATAGACTGCCAAAGGCCATTCTGAGGGAAGTATTCAGTTGGCATACATGCTTTCTGGAAAACAATCCATTATTTTGGAATGTCTATACTGGAAGTGATCTGAGCTCCTCAGAAACTGTGCCTCAGAACTGCTTCTAGACTCTAATAACTTTTTCTTTCGGTGCTGCTGTTTCTCTCAAAAAACCGGCATGGGTATTTACTCCCTCTGGTTGAGCAGATCTCCCACAGGATCTTTTTGAAGATGAATGGCTGTTCGGATGAATTAAAGATTTTATAATTTCTGATACTGGTTTTTATAGAATGCCTGATTGGATGTAAACAATTTTAGAAGTTAAGAAGTTAGATGGTTGATAGAAAGTTTATAGTTACAATAAATATGTTTGTGTGCTAAGCACTGTATATCTCACTAGGATACCTGCTTGAGATAGATTTATGGCTCAAGATAAGCTTACACTCCAGAGATGACACCATGAATCCTGGTATGTACCATAAACACATACAAGTTGGTTTGAACCACCAATGAACCCAGGAAATATTGACGCTGTAAAGGAATGTTTAATTAAGTACAAATCTTAATGATAAGAACGTATAAGCTGGTTCATTGTAATTTCTTATACCACAGCTTATGACATAATATACTGTTGTTTTACATTTACCTTGTATTTTGCAGTGTGTAAGTAGATAAAGTAATATTTAGATTAGTACCAAATCCCTCCCAATTGTAATGGCTATTATCTGTCTCTGAGATAAATCCTTTTGACCATGTGGTAATTCCTCCTCTGAGTAGAGCGCTTTTGTCAAAATCTAATAGAAGAGAAAGTGGAGAAAAGCCTTGAACTTATTGGCACAAGTGACAGCTTCCTGAACAGAACACCAATAGCTCAGACCCTAAGACCAACAATCAATAAATGGGACCTCAAGAAACTGAAAGGCTTCTGTAAGGCAAAGGACACTGTCATTCGAACAAAATGAGAGCCTACAGATTGGAAAAAGATCTTTACCAACCCCACATCCGACAAGTGTTAATATCCAAAATATATAAAGAACTCAAGAAATTAAACACCAAGAAACCAAATAATTCAATCAAAACATGGGATACAGAGCTGAGAATTTACAAAAGAAGAATCTCTAATGGCTTAGAGACACTTGAAAAAATGCTCAACATCCTTAGTCATCAGAGAAATGCAATTCAAGACAACTCTGAGATTTCATCTTACACCTGTCAGAATGGCTAAGATCAAAAGCTCAAATGACATCACATGCTGGCAAGGTTGTGGAGAAAGGGGAACACCCCTCCATTGCTGGTAGGAGTGCAAACTTGTACAACCACTACCGAAATCAGTCTGGCAATATCGTAGACAACTAAGAATAGCTCTACCTCAAGACCCAGCCATACCACTCCAGGGCATATATCCAAAAGATTCCTCACCAAACCACAAGGACATCTCCTCATCTATGTTCATAACAGCTCTATTTGTAATAGCCAGAAACAGGAAAGAACCAAGATGTCCTTCAACCAAAGAATGGATAAAAAAAAAAAACAAAAAAACTGTGGTACATTTACACAATGGAATTCTTTTTTTTTTCTTCTTCAAGTTACATCTCAATCACAATCCCTTCTCTACTCTCCTCTCTGGTTCCCCCCCCCCCCCCTCCCCCCCCCTCCCCCCCCCCCCCCCCCCCTTTTTTTTTTTTTTCTTTTAAGTTTCTTTTTTCCCCCCCCCCCCAACAGCTCCCCCTTTCAGTCCAACAAATGGTTCTATCTCTTATAACAACAAATATAATACAAACAACAAAAAAAATTAGGCCACAATTACGAGAATTATAAGGTCTCACATACATTCCCAATGTCCAGTCCATACATATTTGGCAACTGACTTTAACATTCGACTATCCAACTGTTTGGTTGAGTTTAAAGTTCTATATCCAACTCAGCTTCGATCCTAACTTGCATCACAATTTTAAAAACATCTTCTTAGATCCAGAACACCCTCTTAATTCCTAAACAACTCAAAATTTAACTATGAGACTCTAGCTATCTAGTCTTCAACCACATCAGAGACCTGAGAGGGATAAATATGTCTGATTATGCAAGAAGTGCAGGGCCAGCAGCTTTTAAAACTAATAAATGACATACCAGTGGCTGCCTGGACAGTTCCCAAGTTCTCTCCATACATTAGAGCATCAATCTTCAGCCTTTTGGTCCCGTTTCTCTGACAGACATTAATTGTAAAGCAGGAACTATGAAGGACTTGCCTACCCTGTCTTGGCAAAGCTAGGCTGTTGACTTACCTGCTTCCAAGTTTTGTCCTTTTTGGAAAGCATGCTGTCTACAGTTGAAGCAAGGGGTTTTTCTTGCCAAGTGAGAGGCTTGCTACTAATGCAACCATCTCCAATTGGAGAGTCTTTGATGTTCATCTTCTACTTGGAGTAGAATAGGGAGTGCTGTTAGGAGTTGACATGTCTCAATATCAAAAAGATCTTAAGTTATGAAAACATCTTTGAATGCCATATTCTACAGATCTCTTGAGGTTTTTGAAGACGCCCTATCTATCTCCTTATATTTGAATAAGCAAATGTTGTTTGTCTCTTAGCAACTTGATTTCTGACTAACTTAGAAAATAACTGTGATATACTACCCTAGTACCTAACAAAATGACATGTTTGACTGATTATTAGTTTGCTTTTCTTAATTATCATAAGCAGTTTATGACAGTTGCTAACAAAAGGCCAAGACTTCACATTTCATTTTTAAGCCTTATCTAGGGACAATACCTTAAAAAGAGTTAACAATTTTGTATCAATGTACAAAGATCCATATCAATTTGGTCAAGTATAATCTTAATTTTGTATCAATATACAAAGATCAATACTGATGTAGCCAAATATAATCTTAATTTTGTATCAATATACAAAGATATAAGAGCATATTCAATAATCTGTCCCTTTTCCTTTATCATTCCTATATTATGTCTATATTCCATTTTTTTCTCAAATCTTTTCACCCCTACATAGGAGAGAAAGAAGGATACAGAAAAGAAAAAGAGAGAAATCCCTGGGTCTAACCTCCAAAACCTATTTAACAAGACCATTTAACAACTTGTAATCTCTCCCCCTAAATAACAACAAGTATCTATAACCCATCAAATAACTAACGGGGGCGGGGGAATCACCCACCCCACCTTCTGGGGATGGGATGTCACTCTCTTAAAATTACTTTCTGCTGATTTGGGTCATAGTAAACCTGTTTGGGGCACAATTAAGAATGGAAAAATGGGTAAGCACGTTAATAGAATCATTTGATATTCAGTCCTTTTGTGCTCAGCTATTTAAATGTCCTAAGAAGTTTGTAGACAGAAGTTGAACTCCAGGGCTTTACTGAAGTTCTGGCTGGAATAGTCTGTGGTGCTGAATAATCTTAGAGATTTTGAATTGTTGTAGTTGAAGATTTTTGAGTGAACTGCTGTTGAGGAAGTCTGCGAGGCTGGATCATCTGGGCAACTTATCTTCTTTGGTGTCTGATCTATTTTCTTCTGAGGTTTCAGTTGTCTAGTTGTCCCTGGATTACTTAGATGGATGCTTTAAATCTCCTGGAAAGATAAGAACAGAGCCCTGCCCTAATCCTAACTCTGGGACACTTTTATTTTTTTTTTGGGGGGGGGGAGTAATATTTTTCCTGGAGCAAATTGGACTTTTTGATAATACAAAAAGTATTATCTTTCAATTGGGATTAAAAAAGAAATTATTTTGATATTTTGGAACTAAACAAACCTTTAACTGTATATATTTTGAGATCTCAAAGGACAATTCACTTTGAATTTCAGCATGCCTTTTGTGAGTAGCTTTTAGACTTAAATCATTCCAAATCCTATGTGCCTGTCTCTGAATTCTAAGTATTGGGATCAAAGGCATGTGCTTCCCAACTGATGGGATTAAAGATGTGCACCACCACCCCTGGATCTAATTTTTTCTTTATTTGGAGTTTGCTTTGTGTCAGGCTGGACTTGAACTCTGAGATCTGCAGGTTTCTGTCTCTAGTGTGTTGGGATTAAGGGTGTATCCCTCTCAAGTGACAGGATTAAGGGTGTGCACCATCACCACCCTGTTTCTTGTAACTCTAGAATTTAAGACAACTAACTCTATAGTGATCCTCCTGTCTCTGCTGGAGTTAAAGGCATGGGCTAATACCACCCTTCTCATATATTTTATCTTAGCTCCAAATTATTTCAACTCTTATAGGTTTAGAAAACCAAACTGTAGTAACCCTTAATTTATTTACAATATTTTATACTTCTTAACTGCCTTTTTAATGCCAAACAACAAAAAATATCCTTTATATCTACAAAATTTTTTAAAGTTGATATCAAGTGTGTGTGAGCTATGTGGCAACCTGCAGTCTAACATTCTAATCTTAAATTAAGATCATTTTTCCTTTCATTCCAGTAAGGCAAGTATACCTTTATACAATGGAATTCTACTCAGTCATCAGAAACAAGGAAATCATGCAAGTTGCAACCAAATGATTGGAGCTAGAAAAGTTCATCATGGGTGAGCTAACTCTGTCTCAGAAAGATACACATGGCATCTATTCACTTCTAACTGGATTTTAGCCATATAATACAAGATAACTATCCTATGGTCAATAGACCCAAAAGAACAGTAATATGGTCTTTGTTACCTGTTAGTGGGACACTCCACCCTAGTGGAACTACCATGTATGCCTCCTGTGCAAGAAGAAGCTCTTAGCCCTCATGTGGCTGATGAACTGAGGGAGGCTGCTAATATGTGAAGGCTCCTCACACTGGAGTTGTAGGATAGGTGGGAGAGGGGGCAGAGGGTGGGAGGGTTCAACCGGGAGGGCGTGGAGGGAGGGAGGTGTAATGGAGACATAACTTGAATTAATAAATAAATGTTTAAAGAAAAAAAATGTAATCAGGGCAATAACTTGTGGGGTCTATTGGCCTCTCCCATCTTTTCATGAATGTGTGTGTGTGTGTGTGTGTGTGTGTGTGTGTGTGTGTGTGTAGTTCTTCCCGTCTTTCTGTCTCTTTGTGTTTTTTTCCTCACCCACAAAGAAGTTAGTGAACTCTGGACTACTGCAAGCTGCTCTTTAAGATAATCTTTAAGATAAACTGGGTGAGGTTTATTTACTCAGGTAATCTCTTAGCAGACCACCTGCTTCTTAGCCCCCCTAAGACAAAAAGGGTAAATTTTTTTTTTTTCCCCCCCCCCCCCCCCCCCCCCGCTGTTTTTTGCCAGAGGTTAGGAGGGAACTTGGAGCTTTTTGCTACCAGAGGAAAACAGGTGATGTTTTGAATTTTCCTTCTTAGCAGCAGGATGGCCCGCCTTAAACTGGCAGACAGAATCTCTGGCTCCCTCAGCTCCTTTTCTTTCTTTCAACCTTCTGTGGTAATCTGCTGCAGAGTCACCAGCACTCTCAGCAGTCTTAGAATTAAAAAGGTTTTTGCTCCAAGTATCAAGGCCACCAGCTGTGGGGAGGATTGTCAGCCCAAGTGACACAACTTAGTGTGTGTGTGTGTGTGTGTGTGTGTGTGTGTGTGTGTGTGTGTGTGTAATTGTAAAGGAACATAAAATCCAATTTCTTGAAACTTTATTAAACATCATTTATCCTGTTTTTCCTCCTTCCCTCTGCTTCTGTATTGCCTTCCCTTTCTCCCCCTCCCAATTAAGGCTCTCCTCATTTTTTTTTTTTTTTACGTTTTCTCCTTCATATTATTTGTATCCTCCTATTGTCCTCTCTAGAGCTCATCTCACATGGTCCATTTTTTACTTTGCTGGTGTGTGTAGTTCCTTCAGTTTATAACTCACATTTGAAGATTTTGAACTAGGAACGACAGACGAGAAAGAGCATGTGACGTTTGTCTTTCTGGGTCGGAGTTATTACTGAAAGGTGTGCATTGACTTCAATCATTTTGCTGTATTTTTATTGTTTGCATTCTTAGACATGCTTTGTGCTTCAGTAATCACCACCTTATTTGTATTCTTTCTATAGTTTCTTGATCATATTTATACATTTCTTCAGCCTAAAGTATTCCTTCCAGTATTCCCTGTGTGGATATCTAATGGACATGAGTTGTTTTAGGCTGTTTGCATCACGGATAGTTTTCCTTTCTCCTTCAACTGTGACAGATAGTTTTGAAAGACCCCAGCTTATGCCTCTCTGTAAAATGTCATTGTACTGTT
>CAJQZJ010032031.1:4947512-4970986 GCA_907164525.1 Lophiomys imhausi | reverse complement strand
TGGACGCTGGGCCCCAGGGGCGGTGTCCCCGTTTCAGGGGTCTTTCAGTTTTGCTGGGTGCTGTTGTCTAGTTGGCATGTATAGTTTTTTAGAACTTGACTTACATTACTCCAGTCCCTGATAGTGTTCACAGTTTCCATTGAGAATCATGTTGTTATGATGGGTTTTCCTTGATGTTTAAATTGTGGTTTTTTTTCATTTTGCAGGTTTTAATGCTCTTCCTTAGCTCTGTATGTTTAGTGTTTTAACTATGATATTCTATGGGAAATTTCTTTTATTGTCTTGATTATTTGGTGTTTGTGTGCTTCTTGTATCTATACAGGTATGCATTTTCTTAGTTTGGGGATGTTTTCCACTATGATCTTTTTTTTGAAGAGCCAATCTATGCCTTTAACCTGGGATGTTTCTCCTTCTTCTATGCCTATAATTTGAAGGTATGATTTTTTTCAAATTTTATCATCATAATTGTTGTCATTGTTATTATTATTGTTTTATATGTATTCTGTGTTTTCTCTACATGTGTGTCTCTGCATCACATGTGGCTGGTACCTGAAGAGGCCGAAAAAGGATGCCAGATCCCTAAAACTGGGGTTATAACTGGGTGTGAGCCATATATGGGTGCTTGGAATTGAACCCAGGTCTTCTGGAACAGCAGTTGGTATTTTTAACTGGCAAGCCTTCTCTCCAGTTTTATCAACACACAGCCTTTTAATGGTGTCCCACAGTTTCTTCATGTTCCTTTCTTGTGTTTGAAAAAATGTTTTTCATATTTTTTGCTTTATCTTTGAGTCCTAGTATTCTATATTATATTAGTTCATTCTATTTGTAAGGATTCCCCTTGAGTTTCCTCAGTGGCTTATTAAGCTTTTAATTCATCTTTGTTTCATCTTGAGTTCTCTTCAATACTTCTATCTCTGTTGAATTCAGTTTTCCAATCCTGGGAAGCTGTATTCATCATTTCATTTAGCCTTATATTTTGTTTTCATGGGCATCATTCAAGCATTTATTTCATTTAAGATAATTTTCTTTAAGTTCAAGGAGCTGCGTGTTTGTGTTATCTTTAAACTGTTTGAATTCTTTAATGAAGTTTGTGATGGTTCTTTTAAGTTCTATGTTCTGAGGTGCTTCTTGTTAATTCTTGATTTGGGAGATGGGAAACATACTATAGTGACCTTTCATATTCTTTGTGCTTTTTTGTGATTAAACTTGGGCATGTGTGCTTCTTTAATTGGTTGTGTGTCTTGTGATGATACAGTAGGCTGAGCTGGTACACAGAATTTTTCCCCAAGATGGAACTCAGAGGTTGGCTAAGATACAACTGGGACTCAGCATTCTAGGCTGGGTCACTGATTGTGGATATGGGGTAGGTCTGGGGATTGGGGAGAGTGCAATAAGTGTCAGGCACACTGGGCAGGCTTTGCTGGTGTATAAGGACCGGGCTTGGCCCTGAGGTTGGATATCAACAGTAAGATCTTTTAAAGAAGATTCCCCACCATAGTCCCAGTGAACAAGCTAGTAAGTGGATCCTCTATTCTCCAGTTTCTGCTTGCTCTGAGGGTCAGAGATCTCTCATCTTAAATTATATCTTTGCAGAGTGCCAGATTGTACATATATGTATCTTATTGAGACTTTTATTTTCTTTTAGTTAAAGTCCCACCAAAAGGAGTCTCCTCTCCCTTATTGTGTTTTAAGAACCCAACGTTAGGATCCTTTCTTTCTTTTAGAAATGTAAAGTTTAGTGCTTTGGGATTGCATGTGGCTCTGTTGATTACGATACGACTCCCACACTTCTGCATATCACTTCCCACATCTGGGAGTCACACACTTTGATGCTTTGTTTCAGGGTCATAGTGATGCAGGAAAGTGCTGTGTGTCTCTAATAGGCCCTCCTCCTGCTCTTCCAAGTCAACTGTTAATTTAATCATATACATTTTATTGCAGGTCTCTTACAGGGAGGTGTGTTTCTTACAAAGACTGTGCTTCAGGTTTAGTTTCATATTTCTTCTTGGATATTTCTCACATCCATAGTACTTGTTTTCATTCTTCTCACTCCTCCTATTGAGGTTTTTGAGAGAAGATCTCCCTGTATGTCACAGGCAGGCCTTGAACTCATTCTCTTGCTTCAGCTTCCAAAACCCGAATCCCTTCTGAGATTATAACCATGTGCTACTATGATTATCTCCTTCTACAGGTTTTATATTTATTGAGATATGAGAAAAGTTATTATTGTCATAGACAATGTACTCTTGGAGAAGACAGTTTGAGTGAGATCTTTCCCTCATTCTGTTTCCTTTGTACTTGTTGATGGAAAAGGAAGGTTGATCAAACCATGTTTTGTGGATGCTGATTGCATGGTTCTTAAGTGGGAAAGGGTCTTCAGTCACCAGCTTTTTCAATGTCCTAAAACCCATCATAGGACAGTGTAGGAGGCACAGATGTCCTTGTGCTCACAGATATCACTAGGGGAACCTGGAATGAGGAGCACACAGGGTTATTCCTTCAAAGGAGGGAATACATAATCTGTTATTTGTCCAGATGTCTGGGAGCAGAAGTGGTTCTTGGAGATCACTACACTATCTGTGTGACCAGAGACTGCACTAATCCCTTCGTGCCTCACATACCTATTGGGGAAGGTCTGATAGGCTGATTTCAATGCTCATATCTGTTTACCACCCATTCTGAGCATTCCCTTGATTGGTTAATAAAAGTCGCTGATGGCCAATTAGCTGGGCAGAAAGAGTATAGGAAGGTGAGACTTTCTGAGGTTAGCACAGGAACCCTGTGTTTTACACAGAGGATTAGTTCATTCTACTGGGAGACACAGAAGCAAATAGACATATTTGAGAACTCTGGAAGGTAACAACAGGCACATGGCGGTTTGGGATTAGGTGATCCAGGTTAACTTAGAGTAGCTAATTGAGACTCTGCCCAGCTAAGGGTTAAGTGTTGAAACATTAAAAGGTCTTGGTGTATTTAATTATTGGGGAAAGTACCATAGCGGCTTATAGGCCCTCAGTCCAAGCAATCCAGGGCTGTCAGACTCCTGGACTCCCGGACTCCCCACAAACCCAGGTGAATCTCTTGCCAAGGCTGATAATTCTACTGGCCTAATATAACAACTTATATTACTTAACAGAATTTAGGTTACAGGTGGTGTAGGCCACCCTTGTCCAGGGCTTTTTCCCCAGGATAAGTGAGGCCACTGGTTAAAGCAGACAAGGCCATTCGGCTGATATCCTGCCAGGCTACCTGCTGCTCTGCCAAGCCACCAGCTAGCTGCTCCACTGGCCTAATCTTACAGTTTATACTTATTAATAAATACAATTGATAATTAAATTGCAGTGGGGTGCCATTTGTAGAAATAATTAATTGAATTACTTACTAGTATTTTGGTAATATTTAATTGGTTGTTGGTGGTTAATCCTTAACCAGCCATTATAAATGAGCACACAGAGACATCATGGATTTTAACAAGCGTTGGCCGGAATTGAGCAATCTTGGCTCACCTAAACTAGCTCTTAATTCTGTTTCTGAATAATGCCCTGTATACTATACATACATTCCTTGGGCTGTTTTTCTCCATACTATGCTGTTGTCCCAGGTCATGTGGAATGAGGTTCTTTTCTCTGTCCCATGGCGTGTGTCCTCCTTCCTGCTCTTTACTGCTTGTCTTTGAGGCTTCTTCTACTTCATCTACTGGAGGCTTCTTCTTGAGGCTGCTTCTGGCAACTGGAGGTTTTTCTACTTTATCTACTTCTTGGTTTCTGAAACCCTCACACCTTAGTCTCACCTACTTCTGTCTTTGCCCAATCTCAGGCCTCAGCATTTATTCAACCAATCAGAGAATGCCTCAGAAGGGGCAGTAACCAGATCTCAGCATTGAAATCAGACATTCCCCAGCACATACCAGATGCATAAACTTGTTTTTCTCAGTCTATTGAACCCATTTTTTATGGAAGGCATTCCATTTATTTACCAAGAGTTTCAATGTTGTCATGTCCAGTCTTCATTTAGCTTATTTTGTGCCTAAAGGAGGTTTATTTATGCTTTATTGTGTACACAGGATTAAGTTAATTATCACTAGGAAAGTTTTCATGAAATTGTGCTGCACTTAAATCTACCAAAAAATAAATGACTCAGCATCAACCTACGGAAGTGTGAACCAGCACCTGCTTCTCAGTTGTGTTGAACCAAACTGCCTTCTTGTTACCACAGATTTTTACTCTCCTGGCTGTTGAGGGCTCACTGACTCCTGTAGGATAATTGTTTCCTGACTTGTTCCTATGTGGATCTAGTTCAGCTCTGGTATAGATATCCCTGGGGAACATATGGCTTGATGATTCTGTTAGAAATGGAGAGTGAGATGAAGTGAAAGTGTTAAGGAAGAAGAGGGAGATGGAAGAAAAGGGAGAAATGGAGAGGGGAGGGAGAGTCAGAAAGAAGGAGGGCAAGTGAAATCAGATCTAGAACTGTCATGATCGATCCTTACACAAGAGGACTTTATTCAAGAAAAGAGAGTTAAATGTTAGACAAATGAACAAGTTTCCTAGGTTTTTTGAGAGTTTAGGTGCTGAACACAACAGTTCCATCTTATGCACAACCCAAGTAAAGTTCTGTTTAGACATGAGT
This sequence comes from Lophiomys imhausi, assembly GCA_907164525.1. Lineage (NCBI taxonomy): Eukaryota > Metazoa > Chordata > Mammalia > Rodentia > Muridae > Lophiomys > Lophiomys imhausi. Next base: position 4,966,357 of record CAJQZJ010032031.1, on the reverse strand, counting down.
GTGATCCGGGCACCAAATGCAGTAAAGAATTCCAGGCCTTTCTAGGCTCTGGCCTTGATAAACAGCCTGTGGAGCTCACCTGCAAGACTTGAAGATGTATTTGAATGGGAGTGACAAGGGTTAGATTGATGCTGTGGATAAGAACCTCACTCAGATTTCCACGGCAGACATTTCCTGGTGTGTTTTCAGTGCAGATGACTGACTGCCTGTGTGTGATACTTATTATTTCCGAGAAGGGAGACAATGTATGCTGAGTGTGTACACACATGCACAACTCACACATCACCCAGGCTTGGAGAAAATGTCTCTTCAATACTCCAAATGAACTGTCAAGTACCTTATTTTTAATAATTATATTGGAAGAGTTTACAGTTCGAATATTTCCTTGGTCACAATCATGAGCCCACAAGATGGCAGTATTTTGTTAGGGATCCTCAGCAAAGGTCTCAGGTGGTGGTGTGGTGCAGAAGGGAGGGCAGGAAGAGGAGGGAGGGGTAGAGAAAGGACTGAAGGAAAGACTTCCTGCTTCTGCTGTCAAAGCTGCTTTTCATGTTTCCTAAAGAAGGAGATGTGGAAACTTTTGAGTGTGACTATATGAGCTTACAATTGAGAGTCTGAACACTGTGTGACAAGGGAGGAGGAGAGAATGAAATCCTTGAGAGTGTTACTAGTGGTTCTGTGGCTTCAGTTAAACTGTAAGTTTGGGAATTTCTTTGGGATCCAGGTGTGATATGGAAATTGTTTGCGCTTGGCTAATGGTGCAAACACAGATGTCTTTAATCTCTGGTTAAGGAGTAGGAGGCCCATGGAAAAGCCATTCTGGAGTGTTAGCATCCATATTAATTCAGTCTTATTTGACCTTTGTCTTTCTTCACAGGTGTGAGTAGCCAGCAGATGGTGCAGCAGAACCCAGAATCCCTCAGTGTCCCAGAGGGAGCCATGGCCTCTTTCAACTGCAGTTCCAGTGATCGTAATTTTTATTACTTCTGGTGGTACCGACAGTATTCTGGAAAAGGCCTTGAGTTTCTGGTGTCCATCTTCTCTGATGGTGACAGGGAAGAAGGGAGATTCACAGTTCACCTCGACAAAGCCAGCCTACATGCTTCCCTGCACGTCAGAGACTCCCAGCCCAGTGACTCTGCTGTCTACCTCTGTGCAGCGAGTACACAGTGCTCCCCAGGCACCTGCAGCCTGCACACAAACCTACTGGGCCACAAGATGCCTTATAGAGACCACAGAGTACAGTGAAGAACTTACATTCTACTCTATGTGCAGTGGGAATTAAGAGCAGGAGTAGCGAGGACTTGATTGATTGGGAAAGAATTTTAACATTTTGAAAATAACTAATCCTGAAGGGAAAGATGCACTACTGGTTTTTGGGAAACCATTTCCACTTTTCCCTTCTTGTCAGGAGCCGAATGCTCTTGAGGCACCTTCTTTCTTGTCCATCTGTTATTCTTTCTGCTTGGACATTACAGACGAGGCTCTTCACATACAGTGTTCAAGCACTATCAGAAGTTTTCTGAAAAAGGGCTTCAGTAGACATGTAAGCTTCCTGAAAAGCTATCCAATGTTTTTCAAAGTCTATGCTGAAGATGTACCCCAGAATTGCTTTCTGTTAACAACGTCCCCCCTTTTTTCCTTTTATCTGGTATTACTGACATGGAATAGAGCTTCTCTCATTGTTCTTGCTTGGCCAGATTCCATATACAGTCCTATAAAGGTGATTTTATTATTCCTGACAAGAGTTTTACAGACTGCCTGACTCAGTCCAAACAATTTTAGAAGTTAAAGAAGTTAGATAGTTCATAGATAACATACAGCTGTATGTAGTAAATCCTCTTCCCAAAAATTGCGTGTCTCATTAGGAGACAGGCCTGAGATATATTTATGACCTCAGATAATCTTTGACTCTAGAGATGATAAGACCAAACTGAAGTGTGCTGCAAAACCAAGTAAAGACTCTATACTACCCATGAACTCAGGAGATAATCAGGATACCAAGGAATGCCTAAATTTAGTGTAGATCTTAATGACAAAGTACACAAACTGTTTTGTTTTAATCCCTTATATCTTGTTAGGTTTGTCATACTATACTGTCATTTTAAACTTAACTTGTGTGTAGAAAAGCAATTGCTAAGTGCCCTCCTATTGCAATGGTTTTATTTGTCCTAGTGATAAATGCCTCTTACCCATGAGACAATTCTTTCTTTGATGTAGAGAGCCCACGTTGAGAGTATAAAAAGAGTAGTCACCACAATAAACTTGTTGATTCACCCCAGCTTCGTCTATCTTCTTTTCTTCGAGCAAATGTGTGCATGAGAGCCCCTCTTTTCTTACCTCTCTCTTAATATTCCCATATAACTCATGGATCAGGTAAAAATCTTGGAGCTCCACCATCAAATTGGAAGTGATGTAGAATAAAAATATTTAAAACTTTGCTCAGCTTTTTATTGTATAATTTCTAGCACTATGGCATTTTGACAAGAATCCAGGATAAGGTTACAATTTAAATATTGAATATGTTACTAAGAGGTCTGTGGTGGTTTGAATGAGAATGTTCCTCATATTCTCACATATTGAACACTTGGTACCCAGTTTGCAGTACTGTTTGTGGGAGGTTCAGGAGTTGAGTCCTTTCAGGAGGAAGTTAGTCACTGGGGCTGGACTGTGAGAGTTGCAGCCTCACCCTACTTCCAGTTCACGCTCTCTGCTTCATGCTTGTGGCTGAAGATGTGATCTCTGAGCTTCATGCTCCAGCTGCCATTCCTGGTGCTTGCTATCATGTCTTCCTCCCACCAAGATGGACTCTTCTTTCCTTGCTGGAACTGTAAGCCAAAATAAAGTTTTCCATAAGTTTCTTTTGGTCTCAGTATTTTATTATAAGAATTGAAAAGTAATTGATTTAGGGTCCTTTATTATAGGATTAAGTATGATAAATATTTCAATGATTGTTTCAGAATTAAAGGAAATAACACATTAACTTTGATTGAGTTTGTGAGGAGGAGAATCTGAACTTGGAATTCTTTTTCCCATGAAAAATTGAGGAAAGCAGTCTGCGACAGAAGGGGTTGGGCTTGGAAGTGGTTCAGCTGTTGCCTTGATTCAGCCTTATCTTTCAGGGAGCTCTGAAGCATGGACGCCACCACTCAGATATTTCCACATTGAGGCAGAGGGTTAGACTGTTGGCCTTTGTGCCTATGAATACTATTGCTTTTGACTGAGTTCTTTCTCGAGAAATTGTGTCATACTGGACAATGATGATTCTCATGGTCAGATATTAATTTTGAACAGAAGTAACAAGATAGAGTCAAGAACAACCTTTCATCACAGCACCTGAACACTGGCTACACCCTGGAAAGAGGAACTAGGCTGAGTATCAAGAGAGACCAGTCTTAACATGAACCCATCCAGACATGTGGGCAAATATCAGTGAATAACAGGAAATTACTATATTCTTTTTATATCAGGAATAGACTCAATGATATAGAAAAGAAACAAAGGCATAACTCCCACCTCAACAGGAGCAGTTTTCCCTTAATAGAGAATGAATCGATTGTGAACAGAAAAGAAAATGCTTTCTCACTTTAGTAAGATTCTTGAGAATTTCACTCAATGTATTTTGATGTTATTCACTCTCTACCATTTATTACCATTCCCATCCTTCTTCTTATTCATCCAGCTTTACTATCTTTGTCTTCTCAAAAAAAAAAAAAATCAAAACAAAACTCAAACCTTCAAGTACAGTTTGTGGTGTCCTTAACTCTTGGATGTATGGACTTCACTGGAGTGTGATTGGCCTACTGGGGCCATATCCTTAAAGAAAACAGCTTCTCCCATTCCTAGCCACTAAGACATGCCAACATCTCCTTAGTAAGGGGTAGGATTTTGTCCCATGCTGGAATTTTGTTTAGCTTGAGGTTGTGTAGGCTGTGTGATACTATTCCCACGGCTTTGACTTTATATAAATTAATTTTCCTTGTAATTGAAGATTCAATGTAAAATATATAAGAATTCTGAATTACACAGAAAGTATTGTGTTTTGGATGAAAATTGCCTCCATACACTGTATTTGCATGTTTTGTTGCCAGCTGATGAACTATGTGGAAAGGTTTAGAGGGTGAGGCCTTGTTGGAGGAAGCTAGAGGAGGTATATCTCTAAGTGAGCTTTGAGGTTTAAAAAGCAACACCAGGCCAGTGTCTTTTTCTCTGCCTGCTGACTACTGATCAGGATGGAAAATGTCTCAGCAACTTCTCCAGCACCATTCAGGCTTGGTGTCATATTCCAGGCCATGGTGATAATGAACTAATCCTCTGAAACTTTAAACAAGCCCCTAATTAGATTTTTCATAAGTTGCCTTGGTTATCATTCCTCTTTACTCCAATGAACAGTGAGTGAGACACAGATCATGAAGCCACTTTCACTTCCTCAATCTCACAAAAAATGTTGAAGAACGTCTTAGATCACCACTATATAAGTTTCTTTTTTACAATAAAAGAAGAATTACACAAAACTCATGTGTATGAGTAGTTAACTCATTCAGAAAAGTGTTCCTCTAGAATCATCAACCCCAGATTTAATAAAGGCCATGTCTTCAACTAATTCATTAGATGTGTCTGCTGATATTATCACAGTATATAAAATAGCCCTAAGAAACCAAGTGTCAGTTTTGTGATTTCTCAAATTCAGAAATTATCAAAAATTCAGTTTGAAGTTTTACATTTCTGAAGAGCACCTGACATCATCCAATTTTATAACTTGAAAAGGATGTTGCTACAGGGAAAACTTTGTCATCACCAAACCTTTAAAATGAGGTTTCTCATGCCTAGAGTGTTGCTGAATAGTCTATATTTCTTGTTGGGTGCATTATCATCCCAAGTGCCATAACATAATTTTAATTATTTATTCATGTATACACATGCACTTATATGTATATTATATGTAATCTGGGTTACACATATATAATATGATTACCTTGATATTTTAAAACATCCCCAATGTTATTCATCCCTCCTCTCTCCCTCTCCCCCTGCATTGATCTCTGTCCCCACTCTCCAGTTAGAGCCTCCTTTACTTTCATGTTTTCTACTTCATAGCACCCAAGGCCTGCTGTTTCTCTCTCCTGATCTCCTTTCCCCATATCCTCTCGGTGCGTTTTTACTTTCCTGGTTTCTTTGTTTACTCTCCATGTTACACAATCTGAAGATTTGAGCTAGGAAGCACAAATAAGAAAGAAGATGTTGAATTTGCCTTTCTGCTTTTAGGTTACAATAGAATATTTTCAAGTTTCTGCACATTTCATTTTTTCTTTACAGTTAAAAATATACCATCATGAAATTGAGTCAAATTTTCTTTATCTATTCACCAGTGAGTGACATTTAGGTTGTTCCCACTCCCTAGTTATTGTGCATAGAGCAGCAATGAACATAGCTGAGCAAGTGTCTGTGGAGTAGGATTTTGAGTCATTGGGGTATGTGTCAAGGACTGATGTAACTGGTTCATATAGTAGACTTAATTTTAGCTTATTGAGGATTTTGCATACTGGTTTCCTGAGTGGCTGCACTAGATTGTATTCCTGTCAACAGTGAATGAAGCTTCCCTTTTCCACATATCCTGGCCAACATATATTGTTTTGTTAATTTTACCTATTTTGACTGGGGTCAGATGAAATCTCAAAGTAGCTTTAAGTTATATTTTCCTAATAGTTAAGGCTGATATCCACTTTTTTGAGATACTTCTTAGCCATTTTCATTTCTTCTTTTGAGACTCTCTTGTTCAGATCTATTGTTTTCTTGATCTTTTATGCTTGAGTTCTTTGTGTGGTATTGGTCCTCTGTCAGATGTATTGCTGGTAGAGGTTCTCTCTGATTCTGTGGCTTCTTTCTCATTTCATGGTTTCTTTGTCTATACACAAGCTTCATGAGGCTCCATTTGCCAAATACAAGCCTTAATTCCTGTGTGCAAAGGGAGCCTTATTCATAAAGTCCTTTCCTAAATCTTTGTCCTTGTCCTGTAGGGAAGTGCTTATGTTTTCTTCTAACAATTTCAGGTTCCAAACTGAGGTCTTTGACCATTCTGGAGTTAGTTTTTATGCAGAGTTTTTGGTATCTCCATCAACTAGTAGATGGCTGTAGGTGTGTATGCTGGGTCCTCTGGAAGGGCAACATGTGCTGTTAAGTGCTGAGACATCATTCCAGGCCTACATAGAATCCTTCTATGAATTTGGATCAGTGTAAATAAATTGACAAAAAATATTTAATGCCATTCAGTTTATCATATAATAAAGACCAAAACAGAAAACCCATTCCATTGTTCTACAACAACACTTTCATGTCAGGTACAAATTTAAGGATAATGAAAGTCAATGTGGACACCCAAGAGGGAAAAACAGCCGCACCACAAGAGCAAATGTAAGTGAGATTTTTTTTTCTGGAGTTTCCAACATGGCGACACAGTGTGCATTGTAGCAGAGAGGCAGAGACCTAACCCAGTCACAGCAAAGCAATTAGGAGCCAAGACTGACTGCAAACAGAGCCTGCGACTGTGTTCTCCTCAAATACTGGGGCAGGTGGGTCACTCACCCTAGCACTCAAGATTCTGAGGCAGTCAGCAGCAGGCACACTGAGGCACCTGTCTTGGGTGGAGCTCCCTGCCTGCACAATCAGCCTAGCTGTAGAGCCAGAATGACTGGGTCAGTGAGAGGAAACACAGACCCAACCACAGCTCTACCTGCCTTTGTGAGGAGACCTGCCAGCTCCCAGGTCCTCAGAGGATAGCCCACTCCCCACTCCAATCCCCTCTATATTGGTCCAATTGGATCACAAGCAGTTGAGGAGAGAAGCAGCCACTCTCCTCTCTGAGAGCCAGTCTATTACAGGAACCTGCCCGTCATCTGGAGGTAAACACCAGGATCTCAGGATCAGTCAACCCTTAGGGCAGGGAGTTTTCCTGAGCACCAAGGTCAGCTGACAAAAGAAACAAACAGACAACACTAGGGTCAATCAGATGACAAAAGGTCAACTCAAGAACATGGTAAAAAAAAAACCCCAAAACACCAGGATGTCTCCAGATCCTAGCAATAATGCTACAGACAACTCTGGAAAGCTGAACACAATTGAAACAAAGGAAAATGACCTTAATCCTACCCTTATATCAATAATAGAAGGCCTAAGGGTGGAAATCAAATACCTCAGAGATCAACAACAAAGTACTGCAAAGGAGGTGATAGAAATGAATAAAGCACTTAAAGGAATGGAAGACTTGAAAAGGGAAGTTGAAGCAATGAAGAAAATAGAATCCGAGACATCCATAGAACTGGTAAACCTTAAGAAAAGAATAAGAACTACAGACACTAGCATCACCAACAGAATACAAGAGATGGAAGAAAGAATTTCAGGCTTAGAGGATAAAATTGAAGAAATTGATACATCTGTCAAAGAAAATGTAAAATCTAAAAAAGGTCCTGACACAAAACCTTCAGGAAATCAAGGACACAATGAAAAGACGAAATCTCAGAATAATAGGAATAGAAGAAAGAGAAGAGTCCCACCTCCATGGACCAGAAAATATCTTCAACAAAATCATTGAGGAGTATTTCCCAAATATAAAAAAAGGGATGCCTATAATTGTACAAGAAGATTACAGAACTCCAAATATATTGGACCAGAAAAGAAAATCTTCCTGCCACACAATAATCAAAACACTAAATGTACAGAACAAAGAAAGAATATTAAGAGATGCTAGGGAAAAATGTCAAGTAACATATAATGACAAACCTTTCAGAATCACACCTGACTTTTCTTCAGAGACTCTAAAAGCCAGAAGGGCCTGGACAGATGTCTTGCAGACCCTAAAAAAACACAAATGCCAGGCCAGACTACTATTCCCTGCAAAATTGTCAATCAACATAGATGGAGAAAACAAGATATTCCATGACAAAGCTAATTTCAAACAATATCTATACACAAATCCAGCTCTACAGAAGATGTTGGAAGGAAAACTCCAACCCAAAGAGGTTAACTACACACAAGAAAGCACAGGAAGCAAATAGCATGCCTGCAGCAAAACCAAAAGAAAAGAAGCTCACTCACACACTATTTCCACCAACATCTAGATGGCAGGAAGTAACAATCACTGGTCATTAATATCTCTCAACATCAATGGACTCAATTCCCCAATAAAAAGGCACAGGCTAGCAGAATGGATGCGAAAACAGAATCCCGCATTCTGCTGCTTACAAGAAACACACCTCAGCAAAAAAGACATTATCTCCAAGTAAAGGGCTGGAAAAGATATAACAGGCAAATGGACCCAAGAAAAAAGCTGGAGTAGAAATTCTTGTATGCAACAAATTGGACTTTCAACCAACATTAATCAAAAGAGATGGGGAAAGACACTACATACTCATCAAAGGAAAAATCCACCAAGATGAAATCTCAATACTGAACATCTATGCCCCAAATGTAAGACCACCCACATCCATTAAAGAAACACTACTGAAGCTCAAATCCCACATTGAACCTCACACATTAATAGTGGGAGACTTCAACACACCACTCTCACCACTGGACAGATCAACAATGCAGAAACCAAACAGAGAAATAATGAACCTCACAGATGTCATGAATCAAATGGACCTAATTGATATCTACAGAACATTTCACCCCAAAATAAAAGAATACACTTTCTTCTTGGCACCTCACAAAACCTTCTCCAAAATCGACCATATAGTTGGTCACAAAGCAAGCCTCAACAGATTCAGGAAAATTGAAATTACTCCTTGTAACTTATCAGACCATCATGGATAAAGCTAGGCTTCAACAATAACAAAAACAACAGAGGCCCTGCAAAAACTTGGAAACTGAACAACTCTCTCCTCAATGACCTCTGGGAAGAAATAAAAAAAGAAATTAAAGTCTTCTTAGAACTCAATGAAAATGAAGGCACAGCATACCCAAACTTATGGGGCACATTGAAAGCAGTGCTAAGAGCAAAGTTTATAGCACTAAGTGCCTTCAAAAAGAAACTGGAGAGTTCCTATACTAGCGACCTAAAAGCACATCTGAAAGAGCTAGAACAAAAAGAAGCAAACACTCCCAAGAGGAGCAGACGAGAGGAAATTATCAAACTCAGCGCTGAAAGCAACAACTTAGAAACAAACAGAGCAATTCAAAGAATCGATTCTTTGAGAAAATCAACAAAATAGACAAGCCCTTAGCTAAACTAAATAAAAGGCCTAGGGAAAAATACCCAAATCAACAAAATCAGAAATGAAAAGGGGAAAATAACAACAGACATTGAGAAATCCAAAGAATCATTAGGTCCTGCTTCAAAAACTTGTACTCCACAAAATTGGAAAACTTTAATGAAATGGACAATTTTCTTGATAGATTCCACCTACCAAGGTTAAATCAAGAACAGGTAAACAAATTAAACAGTTCTACAACCCTTAAGGAAATAGAAGAAGTCATTAGAAGTCTTCCAACCAAAAAAAAGCCCAGGGTCAGATGGTTTCAGCACAGAATTCTACCAGACATTCAAAGAAGAGCTAACACCAATATTCTTCAAACTCTTCCACAACATAGAAACAGAAGGAATACTGCCAAACACGTTCTATGAGGCCACAGTCACCCTGATACCTAAACCTCACAAAGACCCAACGGAGAAAGAAAATTTCAGACCAATTTCCCTTATGAACATGGATGCAAAAATACTTAATAAAATACTTGCAAACCAGATCCAAGATCACATCAAAAGTACCATACACCATGATCAAGTAGGCTTCATCCCAGGGATGCAGGGGTGGTTCAACATTAGAAAATCCATCAATGTAATCCACCACATAAACAAGCTGGAAGAAAAGAACCACATGATCATCTCATTGGACGCTGAAAACGCTTTCGACAAAATACAGCACCCCTTCATGTTAAAAGTCTTAGAGATATCAGGCATACAAGAACCATATTTAAACATAATGAAGGCAATTTACAGCAAGCCAATAGCCAACATCAAACTAAATGGAGAGAAATTTAAAGCATTTCCTCTAAAATTAGGGACAAGGCAAGGCTGCCCACACTCTCCATATCTCTTCAACATAGTACTTGAAGTTTTAGCTAGAGCAATAAGACAACTAAAAGAGATCAAGGGCATACAAATTGGAAGGAAGAAGTCAAAGTATCCCTATTTGCAGATGATATGATAGTATACATAAGTTACCCCAAAAATTACACCAGAGAACTTCTACAGCTCATAAACTCCTTCAGCAAGGTAGCCGGATACAAAATCAATTAAAAAAAATCAGTAGCCTTTCTTTACACAAAAGATAAATGGGCTCAGAATGAAATAAATGAATCAACACCCTTCACAATAGCCACAAATAATATAAAATACCTGGGGGTAACTCTAACCAAGTAAGTGAAAGACCTGTATGATAAGAACTTCAAGTCCCTGAAGAAAGAAATTGAAGAAGATATCAGAACATGGAAAGATCTCCCTTGCTCATGGATAGATAGGATCCACATAATAAAAATGGCCATTTTACCAAAAGCAATATACAGATTCAATGCGATTCGTATCCAAATACCAACACAATTTTTTACAGATCTGGAAAAAACAATTCTCAACTTTATATGGAATAACAAAAGACCCAGAATAGCTAAATCAATCATGTACAATAACAGAACATCTGGAGGTATCACCATCCCAGATTTCAAGCTGTACTACAGGGTAATAGTAATAAAACAGCATGGTACTGGTATAGAAACAGACCAGTTGACCAATGGAATCGAATTGAAGACCCAGAAATAAACCCACATACCTACGGTCACTTAATTTTGGATAAGGAAGCCAAAAACATACAATGGAAAGAGGAAAGCATCTTCAATAAATGGTGCTGGTCTAACTGGATGTCCACATGTAGAAGAATGCAAATAGATCCATACTTATCACCCTGTACAAAACTTAAGTCTAAGTGGGTCAAGGACCTCAACATAAATCCAGACACACTAACATTAATAGAAGAGAAAGTGGGGAAAAGTGTTGAACTCATTGGCACTGGTAGCGTCTTCCTGAATAGAACACCAATATCTCAGGCACTGAAACAAGCAATCAATAAATGGGACCTTATAAAATTGAAAAGCTTCTGTAAGGCAAAGAACACTGTCCTTAGAACAAAACGGCAGCCTACAGACTGGGAAAGGATCTTCACCAACCCCACATCTGACAGAGGGCTAATATCCAAAATAAATAAAGAATTGAAGAAATTAAACACCAAAAAATCAAATAACCCCATCAATAAATGGGGTACAGAGCTAAACCAAGAATTCACAGAAGAGGAATCTCTAAAGGCTGAGTGGCATGTGAAGAAGTGTTCAACATCTTTGGTCATCAGGGAAATGCAACTTAAAACAACTCTGAGATTCCTTCTCACACCTGTCAGAATGGCTAAGATCAAAAATGCAAATGATAGCACATGCTGGCAACGATGTAGAGAAAGGGGGACACTCCCCTATTGCTGGTGGGACTGCAAACTTGTGCAACCACTTTGGAAATCAATCTGGCAATATCTTAGAAAACTGGTAATAAGTCTACCTCAAGACCCAGCCATACCCCTCTTGGGCATATATACAAAAGATTCGAAATGAATCCATAAAGACATTGCCTCAACAATGTTCATAGCAGCTTTATTTGTAATAGCTGGAAACTGGAAGCAACCCAGATGTCCTTCAACTGAAGAATGGCTAAAAAAAAAAAAAAAAAAAAAAACTGTGGTTCATTTACACAATGAAATACTACACAGCTATCAGAAATGAGGAAATCATTGAAACCAAATGGATGGAGCTAGAAAAGCTCATCCTAAGTGAGCTGTCGCAGTCCCAGAAAGATAAATATGGTATGTATTCCCTTATAAATGGATATTAACCATACATTACAGGATAATTATCTTAAAACCCACACACCCAAATAGATAGGAACCTAGCACATCTATCCTAGGACAAATTTTACCCACCAGTGAGTCATGGAATCTGCTGCAGGCTAGTGGAACACCACACCCTAGGTGGTGTGCCTTATCAAGCTCCAGTATAAGTGGAAGCTCTTGGCCCTCACATGACGCAAGATCTGAGGGAGTATGATATGTGAGGGCCCACCTCATCTGAGGAGAAAGATAGTACCAAGTAGAGGAACAAGGAGGGAGGGAGGGATAGAAGGAGAGAGAAAGGAAGGGTCCAGAAGGGGATTAGAGAGGAAACTATGCTCTAGAAGTAAATAATACTTTTTTTTAAAAGAAAAGAGTTAATAAGCTTAAAAAATATAATAAAAATACAATATAAAAATTTCAAAATATAGTTTACCAAAGTATAGTTGCCTTACTGGCATGAAAGGAAAATGGCCTTAATTTCAGATTAGAATGTTAGACGGCAGGTGGTCACATAGATTACACAAACTTGATAGTTTGTGTTCTACTTTCAGTCCAACAAATGGCTTTTTCCCTTATAATAATAAATACAATACAAAACAACAGACGTAATTAGGTCACAGTTATGAGGGTTATACGGCTTAGCGTACATTCCCAATGTCCAGTCCATATGTATTTGGTACCTGACTTTAACATTCAACTATCTAACCATCTCCATGAGTTTAAAGTTCTATATCTAACTCAACATACATACTAACTTGCAACACAATTTTAAAAGAGTCTTCTTAGATCTATAACACTCTCTTGACTCCTAAACAACTCAAAATTTAATTATGAGACTCTAGCTATCTGTTCTTCAACCAACTCAGAGACCTGAGAGGGATAAATATATCTGATTTTATAGGAAGTACAGGGCCTGCAGCTTCCAAAACTAAGAAATGACATACCAGTGGCTTCCTGGACGGTTCCCATTTTCTCTCCATACATTACAGCATCGATCTTCAGTCATTTGGCCCCGTTTCTCTGACAGACATTGATTGTAGAGCAGGGGTTATGAAGGACTTACCTACCCAGTCTTGGCAGAGCTAGGCTGTCGACTATCCTGCTTCCTGGTTTTGTCTTTTTTAGACAGCATTCTGTCTACAGTTGGAGCAAGGGGCTTTTCCTACCAAGAGATAGGCTTGCGACTAATTCAATCATCTCCCACTGGAGATTCTTCAATGCTCATCTTCTACTTGGAGGAGATGGGGGGTGCTGTCAGGAGTTGATATGCCTTGATATAAAAAGAATCTAAAGTTACGAAAACATCTTTGAATGGCATATTCTGCAGATCTCTTGAGGTTTTTGAAGAGGCCCTATCTATCTCATATTAGGGTAAGCAGATGTTGCTTGTCTCTTAGCAGCTTTATTTCTGATTAGCTTAAAAAGTAACTATAGTAGGCTGTCATAGTACCTAACAGAATGACCGGCTTGCATAACCATTAGTTTGCATTTCTTAATTATCCTAAACAGTTTATGACAATTAGTAATAAAAGGCCGAAACATCACATTTCATTTTTTTCTTTACCTCCTAACCCTTCCATCCCATTTCTCTGGGGTGGGGTGTCCTTATATAACAGTCCCTTATCTCATTTGAGAGGTCATATGAGGTCCAAGAGCCTCCTCATTCATTGGGAGTCTACGAAGCATTACCATCAGTGAAAAGTGTCTCCTTGACTGGGAGAGAGAACTACTAAACAAACAAACCAATAAGCAGACAATTAGATAAAAAAGGCTAAAAAATAGAAAAAAATATAAAAATATATAAAAAATAAATAAAAAATAAAAATTGAAAATAAAAATTCTGTGTCCAGGTTCCCTTTGTTGTGTTAGTTGTAGTATCGATACCTTCTACTATATAGCTAAAATCCTACTATAAGTGAATAGATGTCATATATGTCCTTCTGAATCTGGGTTAGCTCACTCAGGATGAGCTTTTCTAGTTTCATTCATTTGGCTGCAAATTGCATAATTTCATTGTTCCTGATAGCTGAATAGTATTCCATTGTGTAGATGTACCACACTTTTTTAACCCATTCTTCAGTTGAGGGACATCTGGGTTGTTTCCAGTTTCTAGCTATTACAAATAAGGCTGCTATAAACATAGATGAGGAAACTTCCTTATGGTTCCGTGAAGAGGCATTCGGGTGTATACCCAGAAGTGGTATGCCTGGTTCCTGAGGCAAAGCTATTCCAAGTTTTCTAAGATATCACCAGACTGACCTCCATAGTGGTTGCACAAGCCTGCATTTCCACCAGCAATGGAGTAGAGTACCCCCTTCTCCACACCCTCGACAGCATGTGCTGTCATTTGAATTTTTGATCTTAGCCATTGTGACATGTGTGAGATGGAATCTCAGAGTCGTCTTGAGTTGCATTTCTCTGATGATTAAGGATATTGAGCATTTCTTCAAGTGTCTCTCAGCCATTAGGGATTCCTCCTTTGTGAATTCTCTATTTAGCTCTGTCCCCCATTTTTGGATTGGATTATTTGGTTTCTTGGCATTTAATTTCTTGAGTTCTTTGTAGATTTTGGATATTAGCCCTCTGTCAGATGTGGGGTTTGTGAAGATTTTCTCCCAGTCTGTAGGCTGCCGTTTTGTTCAAATGACAGTGTCTTTTGCCTTACAGAAGCTTTTCAGTTTCATGAGGTCCCATTTATTGATTGTTGATCTCAGTTCCTGAGCTGTTGGTGTTCTGTTCAGGAAGTTGTTACTTGTGCCAATGAATTTGAGGGTTTTTCCCACTTTTTCGTCTAGTAGATTTAGTGTGACCGGCCTTATGTTAAGGTATTTGATCCACTTGGGCTTAAGCTTTGTACAAGGTGATAAGTAGGGGTCTAATTTCATTCTTTTACAAGTGGACATCCAGTTGGACCAGCACCATTTGTTGAAGATGCTGTCCTTCTTCCATTGTGCCATTTTGGCTTCTTTGTCAAAAATTAGGTGGCCATAAGTGTGTGGGTCTATTTCTGGATCTTCAATTCGATTCCATTGATCTACTGGTCTGTTTCTACACCAATGCCATGCTGTTTTTACAACTATTGGTCTGTAGTACAACTTGAAATCTGGGATGGTGATACCTCCAGATGTTTTTTATTGTACATGATTGATTTAGCTATCCTGGCTTTTTGTTATTCATATGAAATCGAGAATAGCTCTTTCCAAGCCTATTAAAAATTGTGTTGTTATTTTGATAGGAATTGCATTGAATCTATATATTGCTTTTGGTAGGATCGCCATTTATTATGTTGATCCTTCCTATCCATGAGCATGGGAAATCTTTCCATCTTCTAAAAGCCTCTTCCATTTCTTTCTTCAAGGACATGAAGTTCTTGTTGTACAGGTCCTTTACTTGCTTGGTTAGAGTTACCCCCAGGTATTTTATGTTGTTTGTGGCTATTGTGAAGGGGGTTGTTTCCCTTATTTCTTTCTCAGCCCATTTGTTTGTTGTATAAAGAAGGACTTCTGATTTTTTTGAATTAATTTTGTATCCAGCCACTTTGCTGAAGGTGTTTATCAGTTGTAAGTGTTCTCTGGTGGAATTTTTGGGGTCGCTTATGTATACTATCATATCATCTGCAAATAGGGATAATTTGACTTCTTCGTTTCTCATGTTTATCCCCTTGATCTCCTTTAGTTGTCTTATTGCTCTAGCAAGAACTTCAAGTACTATATTGAAGAGATATGGGGAAAGTGGACATCCTTGTCTTGTCCCTGAGTTTAGAGGAAATGCTTCAACTTTCTCTCCATTTAATTTGATGTTGGCCACTGGCCTGCTGTATATTGCCTTTATTATTTCTAGGTACGGTCCTTGTATGCCTTTCTCTCCAGAACTTTTAGCATGAAGAGGTGTTGGATTTTGTCAAATGCTTTTTCTGCATCTAGTGAGATTATCATGTGGTTTTTTTTTTCATCTTGTTTATATGGTAATGACATTGATAGGCTTTATATGTTGAACCATCCCTGCATTCCTGGGATGAAGCCTACTTTATCATGGTGTATGATACTTTTGATGTGTTCTTGAATTCGGTTTGCTAGTAATTTATTAAGTATTTTTACAGCTATGTTCATGAGGGAGATTGGTCTGAATTTCTCTTTCTTTGTTGGGTCTTTGTGTGGTTTAGGAATCAGGGTGACTTTGGCCTCATAGAATGAGTTTGGCAATGTTCTTTCAGATTCTATTTTGTGAAAGAGTTTGAAAATTATTGGTGTTAGCTCCTCTTTGAAGGTCCGGTAGAATTCTGTGCTAAAGCCATCTGGCCCTGGGCTTTTTTTGTTTGGGAGATTTTTAATGAGTGTTTCTATTTCCTTATGGGTTATAGGGCTGTTTAATCTGTTTATCTGATCTTGATTTAGCTTTGTTAGGTGGAATATATCAAGAAGATTGTCCATTTCACTTAAGTTTTCAAATTTGGTGGAGTTAGATTTTTGAAGTAGGATCCAAATATTCTCTGGATTTCCTCAATGTTTGTTGTTATTTCTCCCTTTTCATTTCTGATTTTGTTGTTTTGTGTTTTCTCCCTCTGTCTTTTAGTTAATTTGGCTAAGGGTCTGTCTATTTTGTTGATTTTTTCAAAGAAGCAACTCTTGGTTTCATTGATTCTTAGTATAGTTCTTTTTGTTTCTAAGTTGTTGATTTCAGCCCTAAATTTGATGATCTTCTGCCTTCTGCTCCTCTTGGGAGTGATTGCTTCTTTTTTTTCCAATTCACCTAGTTTAGCTGTTAATTCTCTAATATGAGCTGTCACAATTTTCTTTTTGAAGGCACTTAGTGCTATGAACTTTCCTCGTAGCACAGCTTTCATTGTGTCCCATAGGTTTGGGTATGTTGTGTCTTCATTTTCATTGGATTTTAAGAAGTCTTTGATCTCCTTCTTTAATTCTTCCCTGAACCAGTGGTCCTCTACTAAAGAGTTGTTCAATTTCCATGTGAGTGTAGACTTTTTGTTGATTCTTTTGCTATTGAATCCAGCTTTATTCCATGGTGGTCTGATAAGATACAAGGGGTTATTTCAATTTTCTTGTATCTGTTGAGGCTATCTTTTTGTCCAACTATATGGTCGATTTTGGAGAAGGTTCCATGAGTTGCTGAGAAGAAGGTGTATTCTTTTGCGTTTGGGTGAAACGTTCTGTAGATATCCGTTAGGTCCATTTGGTTCATGATCTCTGTTAGACTCAGTATTTCTGTTTGGCTTCTGTCTTGATGATCTGTGCATAGTTGTGAGTAGGGTGTTGAAGTCTCCCACTTTTAAAGTGTTTGGATTGATGTGCGATTTAAGTTTTAGAAGCATTTCTTTTATAAATGTATGTGCCTTTGTATTTATGGCATAGGTGTTCAATATTGAGATGTCCTCTTGGTGGATATTTCCTTTAATGAGTATGTAATGCCCTTCTTTGTCTTTTTTTATTAACTTCAATTGGAAGTCTCTTTTGTTTAATATTAGGGTGGCTACTCCAGCTTGTTTCCTGGGTCCATTTGCTTGGAAAACCTTTTCCCTTCCCTTTACTCTGAGGTAGTGTTTATCTTCAATAGTGAGATGTGTTTCCTGTATACAGCAAAAAAGATTGGTCTTGTTTACGGATCCAGTCTGTGAGTCTGTGTCTTTTTATTGGCGAGTTGAGTCCATTGATGGTGATGGATATTAGTGACCAGGGATTATTATTTCCCATTATTTTGGTATAGCTGGCTGTCTTGTTTTGTTTGTTTGTTTGTTTGTTTGTTTGTTTAGTTGCTGTGGAGGTTTCTATTTCCTCTGTTTTCTTGGGTGTAGTGATCATCTCTGTGTTGGAATTTTCCTTCTAGGAACTTCTGTAGGGCTGGGTTTGTGAGGAGATATTGTTTCAATTTGATTTTGTCATGGAATATCTTGTTTCCTCCTTCTATGTTGATGGAGAGTTTTGCTGGAAATAGTAGTCTGGCTGGGCACTTATGTTCTCTCTGGGCTTGTAGGACATCTGTCCAGGCCCTTCTAGCTTTTAAAGTTTCTGAGGAGAAGTCAGGTGTGTTTCTGATTGGTCTGCCATTGTATGTGACTTGACCTTTTTCTCTTACAGCTTTTAGTAACTTTTCTTGGTTCTCTACATTTGGAGTTTCTATTATGTGGCAAGAGGAGGTTCTTTTCTGATCTAATCTGTTTGGTGTTCTGTTAGCCTCTTGGATTTTTATTGGCATCTCTTTCTTTAGGTTTGGGAAGCTTTCTTCTATGATTTTGTTGAAGATATTTCCTGGACCATGGAGTCGGGAGTCTTCTCTTTCCTCTATGCCTATAATTCTTAGTTTCCGTCTTTTCATTGAGTCCTTGATTTTTTGGATGTTTTGTGTGAGAGATTTTTTAGTTTTCTCATTTTCTTTGGATGTTGTACTGATTTCTTCCATCGAATATTCCATGCCTGAAATCCTGTCTTCCATCTCTTGCATCCTATTTTTGATACTCACATCTGTAGTTCCTGTTCTCTTCTCTTGATTCTCCATTTCCTCTTTTAACTCTGACTGTGTTTCTTTATTGTTTCCATTTCTATTTTCATGTCTTGAATGGTATTGTTCGTTTTGTACATTTCCTTCTCCAGTTTTCTTGTTTTTGCCTGGAAATCTTTCATTGTTTTGTCCTTTTCCTGTTCAAGCTGAGTCACCTTGGCCTGGAGCTCTTTAATGGTGTTATTCGTTGTTTTGACTTGTAAAATTGTGGCTTCTTTGAATTCCTTCATAGTTTTAAGTTCTTCTTGAAGGGACTCTATTACTTTCCATAATGTAGAATTGTCGTCGTTTTCATGTGTTTCAGTTGTGGTGAGGTGGTTCGGGCTGGACGGAATAGTGTTGCTTTTTTTTTTTTTTGGAGACATTTCGCTCTGGTTTTTTTTTTTTTTTTTTGGTCTGGGGCCTCTGGCCATG
>CAJQZJ010032031.1:4936515-4947412 GCA_907164525.1 Lophiomys imhausi | reverse complement strand
TTTTTTTTTTTTTTTTTTTTGGTCTGGGGCCTCTGGTCATGTGGAATTGTTTTTTGCTGTCTTCTGGACTTGGGTCCAAATGGGGCGCTTTGGTGTAGGATTCAAGTTGCCTTACTCCACCCCTATAAGGTGAGTCATTCAGCTCTGCCTCACAGGGGGAGACCTAACTAATCCAGGTGGTGGAGCTGTGTACAAGTGAGCTCTGGTTCCCCGCCGGAAGTGCCAGTACTAGAACAAAAGTCCGATATACGACAGTTTCAAATATCTCGCAGTTTGCCCGGAGGGGTTGGTTCCTGTAGCGGGTATATCTGCAGTTCAGCTCCAATAGCCTTGCTGCTCCCGTGGCTTGTAAACTGGCCAGTTTCATCACAGACTGGGATCAGCAGTCTGAAGGCACTTTGCAGCCAAGCTGCGAGCTGCGCTCACTTCCATGTGTCGCAACCTTTCGCCAGATATTTGGATAGTCTGTGTGAGACCTGGGAGTGCCCAGCAGGGTGGGGATTATCTCTGCGTGGGATCTGAATCTGCCCGCTGGGTATTAGGTTGGAATTTACTGGTGATCCCGATTCCCAGGTCCAGTGGCTTCCTTGCATGCCCGAGAGTGGGAAGGAGCGTCCTGCCCAGGGATCCTCCATCTTTTTTTTTTTTTTTTTTGTAGAGGTATAGGATATTTCCATGGTTCCATGGTTTGGCATTAAAAAGCAGGACCAGGTTTAAAATACTGTAAATAAAGTAAAGGTTACAGCTGTTCAATCTGGTTTTATAAACCTTCAAGGGTTGAAAAAAACTTAGAGCTAAGGAAAATACATGAAATGCACGGTGTTAGCCCATGCCTGTAACTCCAGCAGAGACAGGAGGAGCATTATAGAGTTAGTTGTTTTATAAATTCTAGAGTTACAAGGAACAGGGTGGTGATGGTGCACACCCTTAATTCCATCATTTGAGAAGAATATACCCTTTATCCCAACACACTAGAGACAGAAACAGGCAGATCTCAGAGTTCGAGGTCAGCCTGATACAAAACAAGCTCTAAATAGAGAAAAATGTCGATCCAGGGGTGGTGGAGCACATCTTTAATCCCATCAGTTGGAACCACATGTCATTTATCCCAATACTTAGAATGCAGAGACAGGCATATAGGATTTGGAAGGATTTAAGTTTAAAAGCTACTTACAAAAGGCATGTATCAATTCAAACAAATTGTCCTTTGAGTTGTCAAAATATATACACTAAAGGTTTTTTTAGCTCCAAAATATCAAAAGAATTTCTTCTTTAATCCGGATTGAAAGATAATACTTTATATATTGTCCAAAAACCATATTTGCTCCAGGAAAAATATTGCCTGACCCCCCCCCCCAAAAAAAAAGGTAATTGTCCCAGAGTTAGGATTAGGGCAAGGCTCTGTACTTATCTTTCCACGAGATTTAAAGCATCCATTCAAGGAATCCAGGGACAACTGGACAACGGAAACCTCAGCAGAAACCAGCTCTGAACCAAAGAATACGAGTGGCCCAGACGATCTAGCTGTGCAGACTTCCTCAAAAGTCTACAACCACAACAACTCAAAATTGCTAAGATCATTCAGCTCCACAGACTGCTCTAGCCAGAACTTCAGTAAAGCCCTGTCTATGACCTTCTGAGGACATCTAAATAGGTGAGCACAAAAGGACTGAACATCAAATGATTCTATTAATGTGTTTACCCATTTTTCCATTCTTATTTGGGCCCCAAACAGGTTTACTACATCCCAATCAGCAGGAAGTCATTTTAAGAGAGCGACGTCCCATCCCCAGAAGGTGGGGAGGGTGTTACCCCCCCCTTTGGTTATTTGATGGATAATAGAAAATTTTGTTATTTAAGGGAAGAGACTACAAGCTGTTAAATGGTCTTGTTAAATGGGTTTTGGAGGTTAGACCCAGGGACTTCTCTCTTTTTCTTTTCTGTATCCCTTCTCACCTATGTAGGAGTGAACAGACTTGAGAAAAAATGGGACATAGACATAGTATAGGAAAGATCAAGAAAAAAGGACAGATTATTGAATATGCCCTTATACCTTTGTATATTGATACAAAATTAATATAATGTTTGGCTAAATTGGTATTGACCCTTGTATATTGATGCAAAATTAAGATTTTATTGGGCTACATAGGTATTGATCTTTGTATATTGATACAAAATTAAGATTATATTTGGCCATATCGGTATTGATCTTTGTATATTCATACAAAATTAAGGGTAACACTTCTTAATGGTATTGTACCTAGTAATGCTTAAAAATTAAATGTGAAATTTTGGCCTTTTGTTACCAACTGTCATAAACTGTTTAGGATAATTAAGAAATGCAAACTAATAGTAATGCAAGTGTGTCATTTTGTTAGTTACTATGACTGTCTATCACAGTTATTTTCTAAGCTACTCAGAAATCAAGTTGCTAAGAGACAAGCAACAGTTGCTTATCTAAATATAAGAGATAGATAGCGTGTCTTCAAAAACCTCAAGAGATCTGCAGAATATGGCATTCAAGGATGTTTTCTTAACTTAAGATATTTTGATATCGAGACTTGTCAGCTCCTGAGAGCACCCCCTATTCTACTCCAAGTAGGAGATGAGCATCGAAGAATCTCCAGTGTGAGATGGTTGAATTAGTGGCCAGCCTATCTCTTGGCAAGAAAAACCCCTTGCTTCAACCGTAGACAGAATGCTGTCCAAAAAGGACAAAACTTGGAAGCAGGTAAGTCAACAGCCTAGCTCTGCCAAGACAGGGTAGGTAAGTCCTTCTTAATTCCTTCTCTACAATCAATGTCTGTCAGAGAAACGGCGCCAAATGGCTGAAGATTGATGCTGTAATATACGGAGAGAAAATGGCACCTGTCCAGGAAGCCACTGGTATGTCATTTCTTAGTTTTGGAAGCTGTGGGCCCTGCACTTCCTATATAATCATACATATTTATCCCTCTCCAGCCTCTGAGGTGGTTGAAGAATAGATAGCTAGAGTCTCATAGTTAAATTTTGAGTTGTTTAGGAATCAAGAGGGTGTTCTGGATCTAAGAAAATATTTTTAAAATTGTGAGGCAAGTTAGTATGAAAGCTGAGTTAGATATAGAACTTTAAACTCATGGAGATGGTTAGATAGTAAAATGTTAAAGTCAGGTGCCAAATACATAAGGACTGGACATTAGGAATGTATGCTAAGCCATATAACTCTCATAATTGTGGCCTATTTATTTCTGTTGTTTTGTATTGTATTTATTGTTATAAGAATAAGAACCATTTGTTAGACTGAAAGGGGGAGCTGTTGGGGGGAAAAGGTATACCTTAAACTAAAAAAAAAAAAAAAAATGGTAGAGGATGGGGGAGTTGAGCGGTAGGAGGGTGGAAGGGTGGGGCTGCAGGGGCGAGTAGGGAGGGGATTGTGATTGAGATATAACTTGAAGAAATAAAAAATAAATTATAAACAACAACAACAAAAAGAAAGTCAATGTGTTAATGTCCATCGTTTATGTTTTTTTGATCGACAAGTGACACTTGAAGTCTGACACATGACTTGCAAATGATGCTGAGGATGAGTGCTCACTTTTGACTCTGTTTGTGAGAGACTCTAGTTTATTCTCTGTCCACCAGGGGGCGGAGTTTCCTAACACAAGATCATTATTGGTGTGAATTATAAGCGTCAAAATGCTCCTCACATGATGTCATTTCATCATTTCTTCATGTGAAGAGTGGAGAACATCACTTGCTGACACTGAAGATGAGTACTTCTCCAGCTTTAGTGACTGTGATGCTGTTCATGCTTGGCAAGTAAAGCGACTTAAATTTTGCACCATTTTTTTCCTCTATGATATCTCAAAACTATGTATTCATCTATTAAATTTCTTTCTAATGTGACATAGATATCTTCTTGCAGGGAAGACCCATGGAGACTCAGTGGTACAGAAACAAGGACTAGTGACCCTCTCAGAAGATGACTTCCTATTTATAAACTGCACCTATTCATCCACAGGGTATCCAGCCCTGTTCTGGTATGTGCAGTATTTTGGAGAAGGCCCACAGCTCCTCTTTAGAGCTTCAAAGGACAACGAAAAGGGAAGCAGCAGAGGGTTTGAAGCCACATATGATAAAGAGACCACCTCCTTCCACCTGCAGAAAACCTCAGTGCAAGAGTCAGACTCGGCTGTGTACTACTGTGCTCTGGGTGACACAGTGGCAGAAGCTGCAAGGGGAGCTGAGCACAAACTCTGAGAAGCAACAGAAAGCCTGACTTCTGATCATCTCCTTTTGATTCACCCTGTTTTCCACATGGTTTGTGCTGTGTGCCCCCAAAATTCTCTGGTTTGTAAAAATCATACAAATGGTAAGAGCAGCAGAAGAAGTAGATGTACCACAGCTGGATTTTCATAAGGGAAACTGAAACCCCGAGACATCAGTGGTTCCTCATGGATGGTCTCACAGGAAAGTCATGGAAACAATGACACGGTCAGTTTTCTTCATCTCCATACACAAGTCATTTTCTTTATATTGTTCTATATTACCTCTGTCCCAAGTTACTCATAGAGGGCTAATTATGCCAGAAAAGGTGGCATCTAGATAATGTCTATCTAATACTATGAAAGTACAAGTTATCTGAGAGCTACAACCTTTCATACATGAAGATTTCTAATAAAGAAGTATGGGTGGAAAAGAAAGCAGAAATGGAAGTTGGAGCAGGTAGGCAATGTTCAATTTTCAATGTCCCTCCTCTCCTCTAAATCCATCAGTCTTTTCAACGTATCCTAGATTTCCTGGATATTTTGCTTCTAGACATCATTCTTAGATTATACATTTTCTTGGATCAAGGTATCCATGTCTTCTATCATATCTTCAGTAGCTGAGATTCTTCCATCTCTTATACTCTCTTGGTGAGGTTTGCATCTGAGCTTCCTGTTTAAGTTTATAAATTTTTGTTACCACTTTTCCCAGTTTTTGTTTTCTTTATTCATTCTATTTCCACTTTCAAGTCTTCCACTTTCCACTTCCACTTTCTATCTTTGTTGTGGCCTCTCTTCCTTCTCTGTCCCCATTAGAAGAACACTAAGAAGACCCTGAAGGAACACCTTGATTTCCTTTCTACAATGGATCCCCTCACCCCCCTTGATCCAAGAAATGTATAATCTAAAAATATCTAGGAACAAAATATCCAGGAAATCTAGGATACGTTGAAAATGTCAACTCTACGAATAATAGGAACAGAGGAAGAAAAGGAAAGGTCAAAGTCACAGAAAATATCTTCAAGAAAATCGTTTAACTAAAATGCTCATCCCAAAAGAGGAGGTGCCTATCAAGGTACAAGGAATATACAGATCAGACAGACTGGACTAGAAAAGAAAGTCTGGTGCTACACCATAGTCAGAATACTTAATGTACAGAATAAGGAAAGAATATTGAAAAGCAAATACATATAAAGGGAAATAACATATAAAGTCAGACATCTTCAAATAACACCAGACTTCTCAATGGAGAGTTTAACAGCCACAAGTCCCTGGGCAAATTCTAAGAGACCACAGATGCCACCGAGACTATTTTACCCAGTAAAACTTTCAATTTCTATAGATGGAGAAAGCCATATAATAGAAACCAAGTTAAGTAGAATCTATCTGCAAATACAGCTCTACAGAAGGTGGTAGAAGGAAAACTTCAGCCTGGAGAGGATAACCACACCCAGAAAAAAAGGAATAAATAATGTCAGACCCCCTTCCCCCCAAAAATCTCAAAAACAAATAAAAAAAAACCCAAACTGTCGTGTCCCCCCCGACCAGCAAGGACGACGCAACTCGCAAAAGCTCTTCTCCAGCAGTTTATTCAGGTCCCTTGAAAACAGTCTTCCAAATGCCTGGGCAGACCCAACCCACAGGCTAAATACTATATGAACAGCCAATCAAGTAAAGCCACGTGGTGCTATCTTAGAGGCCCACGTATGCAGAAGCAAACCAGATCAGCGGTCTTAGCCAAATATGGACTTGTTTACCACCGATAGCGCTCACCGTCGGGCTGGTGGAAGGCGGAAACCGGCACCATCTTTAGGGCATGGCACTTCGCAGCTCTCTACAGTTCCCCCTTTTTTATTTTTTCTAAAGTTGGTAGAAGTCCCTGGAAAGGCTTCGTAATCCCCCTATCTGGGGATCTCATGGTGGGCCTGAGCCTGTAGGAGGGCGGTGCTCAAACTCTTACCCGTCTCTGGGTTAGCCTCCCCACTCGGGACTGCCCTGTCTTAGGTAGCCGAGACTTACCCATCAACTCCGTCATTGACTTGCCAGACCCCAATATCCGTGGAACGAATACCTTAGTGGGCAGGGACTATGCTCAGTGAAGATTTACTTCACTTCAGCGAGCCATGCCTGAGGGGACTGGCCCGCCTCAATGGCAACAAGGGCCACGCCTGAGGGGACTGGCCCGCCTCAATGGCAACAAGGGCTTGTATAATCATGGCTGCATTACGCTTTTGTGTGGCTCTCATTTTGTAGATGCAGCATAGGCAAACCAGACAGGCTAGTATCATCAGTATCGCCAAAGAGCCTACGCCCGCCCACTCCTTAAGATGATCCATAGCAGTCTGAATCCAGGAAGTCAAGCCAGATCATCGGTCTTAGCCAAATATGGACTTGTTTACCACCGAGAGCGCTCACCGTCGGGCTGGTGGAAGGCGGAAACCGGCGCCATCTTTAGGGCGCGGCACGTCGCAGCTCTCTACACCAAACCAAGCCAAACCAAACTTACTACAACAAAAACAAAAACGGGAAAGAAACCCACCACCACAACAAAACTGGGGATCAAAAAACAATGCTCAATTTCAACTCTAAATATCAAATGGTCTCAATTCCCCAATAAAAAGGCACAGACTAATAGAATGGGTTAAAAAAACAGGACTTGGCCTTCTGCTGCATCCAAGTACACCTTAACATCAAGGATAGACATCACCTCAGGCAAAAGAATGAAAAAAGATATTCCAAGCAAATGGACCTATGAAGCAGGCTTATGTAGCCATTTTAATATATGACTAAAGTGACTTCAAACTAAAACTACTCATAGGAGATATGGCAGGACACTATATACTCTTCAAAGGAAAAATCCATTAAGAGGCTGTATTTATTTATTTAAAAATGTTTATTTATTACTTCAAGTTACATCTTCACAGCTCCAGGTCCTACCCTCCCCCTCTTATTCCTCACCCCACCTATCCTACTCCTCCAGAGTGGGGTGCCCCCACATATCAGCCCCACTTAATTCATCAGTCATATGAGGGCTAAGAGCTTCCTCTTGAACTGGGGTCCTATATGGCACCTCCACTAGGGCAAAGTATCCCACCAACAAGTAACAAAGTCTTTGTTTCTGTTCCTTTCAATCTGTTGGTTGTAGGATAGTTATCATGTACTATGTGGCTAAAATCCAGTTATAAGTGAATAGATACCATGTGCATCTTTCTGAGTCTGGGTTAGCTCACTCAGGATGAGCTTTTCTAATTCCATCCATGTGGCTGCAAATTACATGATTTCCTTGTTTCTGATAGCTGAGTAATATTGCATTGTGTAAATGTACCACAGGGTTTTTTTTTTAATCCATTCTTTGGTTGAGGGACATCTGGGTTGTTTCCAGTTTCTAGCTATTACAAATAAGGCTGCTATGAACATAGATGAGGAAACGTCCTTGTGGTTTGGTGAGGAATCATTTGGATGTATACCCAGAAGTGGCAGGCTGGGTTTTTAGGTAGTGCTATTCTAAGTTTTCTAAGATATTGTCAGACTGATTTCCATAGTGGTTGTACAAGTTTGCACTTCCACCAGCAATGGAGGAGTGTTCCTGTTTCCCCACAACCTCAACAGCATGTGCTTCCATTTGCGCTTTTGATCTTAGCCATTCTGACAGGTGTGAGATGGAATCTCAGAGTTGCCTTGAGTTGCATTTCTCTGATGATTAAGGATGTTGAGCATTTCTTCAAGTATCTCTTGGCCATTAGAGATTCCTCTTTTGTGAATTCCCGATTTAGCTCTGTTCCCCATTTTTTGATTGTATTATTTGGTTTCTTGGCAGTTAATTTCTTGAGTTCTTTATAAATTATGGATATTTGCCCTCTGTCGGAAGTGGGGTTAGTAAAGATCTTTTCCCAATCTGTAGGCTGCCGTTTTGTTCGAGTGACAGTGTCTTTTGTCTTACAGAAGCTTTCCAGTTTCATGAAGTCCCATTTATTGATTGTTGGTCTTAGATCCCGAGATATTGGTGTTCTGTTCAGGAAGTTGTCATCTGTGCCAATGAATTCAAGGCTTTCCCCCACTTTCTGTTCTATTAGATTTAATGTGTCAGGCTTTATGTTAAGGTTCTTGATCCACTTGTACTTAAGTTCTCTGCAAGGTAGTAAGTATGGGTCTATTTGCATTCTTTTATGTGTCGACATCCAGTTAGACCAGCACCATTTGTTTATGATGCTGTACTTTTTCCATTGTATGGTTTTGGCTTCTTTGTCAAAAATTAAGTGTCTGTAGGTGTGTGGGTTTATTTCTGGGCCTTCAATTCTATTCTAATGATCAACTGGTCTGTTTTTATAACAGTACCATACTGTTTTTATTTCTATTGCTCTGTAGTATAGTTTGAAATCTGGGATGGTGATACCTCCAGATGTTTTTATTTTTATGGAACAGGATTAATTTAGCTATTCTGTTTTTTTTTATTATTCCGTATCAAGTTGAGAATTCCTCTCTCAAGGTCTGTTAAAACCTTTTACAGACGTATTGTTTATGCCCTTTACTATTTTTTCTTTTTTTATAATTTATTTTTTATTTCTTCAAGTTACATCTCAATCTCATTTCCCTCCCTACTCCCCCTCCAGTCCCACCCTCCCACCTTCAACCCCCCATTCTCTTCCCTTTTTTTTAAGTTTAAGGTATATCTTATTTCCCCCTACAGTTCCCCTTTTCAGTCTAACAAATGGTTCTTTCTCTTATAATAATAGATACAATACAAAACAACAGAGGTAATTAGGCCACAGTTATGAGGGTTATATGGCTTAGCATACATTCCCAATGTCCAGTCCATATGTATTTGGTACCTGACTTTAACTTTCTACTATCTAACCATCTCCATGAGTTTAAAGTTCTATATCTAACTCAACATTCATACTAACTTGCAACACAATTTTAAAAGCATCATCCTAGACCTATAACACTCTCTTGACTCCTAAACAACTCAAAATTTAATTATGAGACTCTAGCTATCTATTCTTCAACCACCTCAGAGACCTGAGAGGGATAAATATATCTGATTTTATAGGAAATACAGGGCCTGCAGCTTCCAAAACTAAGAAATGACATACCAGTGGCTGCCTGGACAGTTCCCATTTTAACTCCATACATTACAGCATCGATCTTCAGTCGTTTGGCCCCATTTCTCTGACAGACATTGATTGTAGAGCAGGGGTTATGAAGGACTTGCCTACCCTGTTTTGTCAGAGCCAGGCTGTCGACTTACCTGCTTCCAGGTTTTGTCCTTTTTGGACAGCATTCTGTCTACAGTTGGAGCAAGGGGTTTTTCTGCCAAGAGATAGGATTGCGACTAATTCAATCATATCCCACTGGAGATTCTTCATGCTCATCTTCTATTTGGAGTAGAATAGTCCGGGATGCTGTCAGGAGTTGATATGTCTCGATATAAAAAAAAATCTATAGTTACGAAAACATTTTTGAATACCATATTCTGCAGATCTCTTGAGGTTTTTGAAGAAGCCCTATCTATCTCTTATATTGGGATAAGCAGATGTTGCTTGTCTCTTAGCACCTTTATTTCTGATTAGCTTAGAAAATAACTATAACAGACTGTCATAGTACCTAACACAATGACTGGCTTGCATGACTATTAGTTTGCATTTTTTAATTATCCTAAACAGTTTATGACAATTAGTAGCAAAAGGCTGAAACTTCACATTTAATTTTTTTTCTTTACACCCTAACCCTTCCATCCCATTTCTCTGGGGTGGGGTGTGTCCCTATATAACAGTCGCTCATCTCAGTTCATAGGTCGTATGAGGGCCAAGAGCTTCCTCATTCATTGGGGGTCTACGAGGCAGTACCACCAGTGAAAAGTGTCTCATTGCCCGGGAGAGAGAACTAAAAAACAAGCAAATAAACAGACAAACAGATATAAAAGGATAAAAAATAGAAAAAAAAGTCTATGTCCATGTTCCCATTGGTGTGGTAGTTGTAGTATTGATATCCTCTACTATATAGCTAAAATCCTACTATAAGTGAATAGATGTCATATACATCCTTCTGAGTCTGGGTTTGCTCACTCAGGAAGAGCTTTTCTAGTTCCATCCATTTGGCTGCAACTTGCATAATTTCATTGCTCCCGATAGCTGAATAATATTCCATTGTGTAGATGTACCACAGTTTTTAACCCATTCGTCAGTTAAGGGACACCTGGGTTGTTTCCAGTTTCTAGCTATTACAAATAAGGCTGCTATGAACACAGATGAGGAAACTTCCTTATGATTCCTTGAGGAGACATTTGGATGTATACCCAGAAGTGGAATGACTGGGTCCTGAGGCAAAGCTATTCCAAGTTTTCTAAGATATCACCAGACTGACATCCATAGTGGTTGCACAAGCCTGCACTCCCACCAGCAATGAAGTAGGGTTGCCCTTTCTCCACACCCTCGCCAGCATGTGCTGTCATTTGAGCTTTTGATCTTAGCCATTCTCACAGGTGTGAGATGGAATCTCAGAGTCGTCTTGAGTTGCATTTCTCTGATGATTAAAGATGTTGAGCATTTCTTCAAGTGTCTCTCAGCCATTAGGGATTCCTCCTTTATGAATTCTCTATTTAGCTCCGTCCCCCATTTTTTGATTGGATTATTTGGTTTCTTGGCATTTAATTT
>CAJQZJ010032031.1:4921385-4936115 GCA_907164525.1 Lophiomys imhausi | reverse complement strand
GGATTCCTCCTTTGTGAATTCTCTATTTAGCTCTGTCCCCCATTTTTTGATTGGATTATTTGGTTTCTTGGCATTTAATTTCTTGAGTTCTTTGTAGATTTTGGATATTAGCCCTCTGTCAGATGTGGGGTTGGTGAAGATTTTCTCCCAGTCTGTAGGCTGCCGTTTTGTTCTAAGGACAGTGTTCTTTGCCTTACAGAAGCTTTTCAGTTTCATGAGGTCCCATTTATTGATTGTTGATCTCAGTTCCTGAGCTGTTGGTGTTCTGTTCAGGAAGTTGTTACCTGCCAATGAGTTCGAGGGTTTTTCTCACTTTTTCTTCTAGTAGATTTAGTGTGACTGGCCTTATGTTAAGGTCTTTGATCCACTTGGACTTAACCTTTGTACAAGGTGATAAGTATGGGTCTAATTTCATTCTTTTACAAGTGGACATCCAGTTGGACCAGCACCACTTGTTGAAGATGCTGTCCTTCTTCCATTGTGCCGTTTTGGCTTCTTTGTCAAAAATTAGGTGGCCATAAGTGTGTGGGTCTATTTCTGGATCTTCAATTCAATTCCATTGATCTACTGGTCTGTTTCTATACCAATTCCATGCTGTTTGTACAACTATTGCTCTGTAGTACAGCTTGAAATCTGAGATGGTGATACCTCCAGATGTCTTTTTATTGTACAGGATTGATTTAGCTATTCTGGGCTTTTTGTTGTTGCATTTAAAATCGAGAATAGCTCTTTCCAAGTGTATAAAAAATTGTGTTGGTATTTTGATAGGAATTGCATTGAATCTATATATTGCTTTTGGTAGGATGGACATTTTTATTATGTTGATCCTACCTATCCATGAGCATGGGAGATCTTTCCATCTTCTAAAGGCCTCTTCCATTTCTTTCTTCAAGGGCTTGAAGTCCTTGTTGTACCGGTCTTTTACTTGCTTGGTTAGAGTTACCCCCAGGTATTTTATGTTTTTTGTGGCTATTGTGAAGGGGGTTGTTTCCCTTATTTCTTCCTCAGCCCATTTGTTTGTTGTATAAAGAAGGGCTTCTGATTTTTTTGAATTAATTTTGCATCCAGCCACTTTGCTGAAGGTGTTTATCAGCTGTAAGTGTTCTCTGATGGAATTTTTGGGGTCGCTTATGTATACTATCATATCATCTGCAAATAGGGATAATTTGACTTCTTCGTTTCCAACATTTATCCCCTTGATCTCCTTTAGTTGCCTTATTGCCCTAGCAAGAACTTCAAGTACTATATTGAAGAGATATGGGGAAAGTGGACATCCTTGTTTTGTCCCTGAGTTTAGAGGAAATGCTTCAAGTTTCTCTCTATTTAATTTGATGTTGGCTACTGGCCTGCTGTATATTGTCTTTATTATTTCTAGGTACGGCCCTTGTATGCCCGTTCTCTCCAGAACTTTTAGCATGAAGGGTTGTTGGATATTGTCAAATTCTTTTTCTGCTTCTAGTGAGATTATCCTGTGTTTTTTTTTTCTTTCATCTTGTTTATATGGTGAATGACGTTGATAGACTTTCATATGTTGAACCATCCCTGCATTCCTGGGATGAAGCCTACTTGGTCATGGTGTATGATTCTTTTGATGTGTTCTTGAATTCGGTTTCCTAGTAATTTATTAAGTATTTTTGCATCTATGTTCATGAGGGAGATTGGTCTGAAGTTCTCTCTCTTTGTTGGGTCTTTGTGAAGTTTAGGTATCAGGGTGACTTTGGCCTCATAGAATGAGTTTGGCAATTTTCTTTCTGATTCTATTTGGTGAAAGAGTTTGAAGAGTATTGGTGTTAGCTCCTCTTTGAAGATCCGGTAGAATTCCATGTTAAAGCCATCTGGCCCTCGGCTTTTTTTGGTTGGGAGATTTTTAATGACTGTTTCTATTTCCTTAGGGGTTATAGCGCTGTTTAATCTGTTTATCTGATCTTGATTTAGCTTCAGTAGGTGGAATCTGTCAAGATAATTGTCCATTTCACTTAAGTTTTCATATTTGGTAGAGTATAGATTTTTAAAGTAGGATCCAAATATTCTCTGGATTTCCTCAATGTCTGTTGTTATTTCTCCTTTTTCATTTCTGATTTTGTTGATTTGTGCTTTTTCCTTCCGTCTTTTAGTTAGTTTGGCTAAGGGTCTGTCTATTTTGTTGATGTTCTCGAAGAACCAACTCTTAGTTTCATTGATTCTTTGTATAGTTCTTTTTGTTTCTAAGTTGTTGATTTCGCCCTAAGTTTGATGATCTCCTGCCTTCTGCTCCTCTTGGGAGTGTTTGCTTCTTTTTTTTTCCCAATTCACTCAATTTTGCTGTTAATTTTCTAATATGAGCTGTCATAATTTTCTTTTTGAAGCCATTTAGTGCTATGAACTTTCCTCGTAGCACAGCTTTCATCGTGTCCCATAGGTTTGGGTATGTTGTGTCTTCATTTTCATTGGATTTTAAGAAGTCTTTGATCTCCTTCTTTAATTCTTCCCTGAACCAGTGGTCCTCTAGTAGAGAGTTGTTCAATTTCCATGTGTGTGTAGACTTTCTGTTGATTCTTTTGCTATTGAAGTCCAGCTGTATTCCATGGTGGTCTGATAAGATCAAGGGGTTATTTTAATTTTCTTGTATCTCTTGAGGCTATCTTTGTGTCCAACTATATGGTCGATTTTGCAGAAGGTTCCGTGAGGTGCTGAGAAGAAGGTGTGTTCTTTTGTGTTTGGGTGAAACGTTCTGTAGAGATCTGTTAGGTCCATTTGGTTCATGATCTCTGTTAGACTCATTATTTCTCTGTTTGGCTTCTGTCTTGATGATCTGTGCATAGTTGTGAGTGGGTTGCTGAAATCTCCCACTACTAAAGTGTTTGGATCGATGTGCGATTGAAGTTTTAGAAGCGTTTCTTTCATAAATGTAGGTGCCTTTGTGTTTGGGTCATAGATGTTCAATATTGCAATGTCCTTTTGAAGAATATTTCCTTTAACAAGTATGTAATGCCCTTCTCTGTCTTTTTTTATTAATTTCAGTTTGAAGTCTATTTTGGTTGATATTAGGGTGGCTACTCCAGCTTGTTTCCTGGGTCCATTTGCTTGGAAAACATTTTCCCAGGCCTTTACTCTGAGATAGTGTCTATCTTCAATAGTGAGATGAGTTTCTTGTATGCAGCAAAAAGATGGGTCTTGTTTACGGATCCAGTCTGTAAGTCTGTGTCTTTTTATTGGCTAGTTGAGTCCATTGATGTTGATGGATATTAGTGATTAGGGGTTGTTATTTCCCATTATTTTGGTATAGCTGGTCATCTTGTGTTTCTTTTTATTTAGTTGCTGTGGAGGTTTCTATTTCCTCTGTTTTCTTGGGTGTAGTTATCTTCTCTGGGTTGTAATTTTCCTTCTGGGATCTTTTGTAGGGCTGGGTTTGTGGGTAGATATTGTTTAAATTTGATTTTGTCATTGAGTATCTTGTTTTCTCCATCTATGTTGATAGAGAGTTTTGCTGGGTATAGTAGTCTGGCTGGGCACTTATGTTCTCTCAGGGCTTTTAGAACATCTGTCCCGGCCCTTCTAGCTTTTAAAGTTTCTGAGGACAAGTCAAGTGTAATTCTGATGGGTCTGCCATTGTATGTGACTTGGCCTTTTTCTCTTATAGCTTTTAATATCCTTTCTTTGTTCTCTACATTTGGAGTTTCTATTATTATATGGCGAGAGGAGTTTCTTTTCTGATCTAATCTGTTTGGTGTTCTGTTAGCCTCTTGGATTTTTATTGGCATCTCTTTCTTTAGGTTTGGGAAGTTTTCTTCTATGATTTTGCTGAAGATATTTTCTGGACCATGGAGTCGGGAGTCTTCTCTTTCCTCTATGCCTATAATTCTTAGTTTCCGTCTTTTCATTGAGTCTTTGATTTCTTGGATATTGTGGGTGACAATTTTTTTAGATTTCTCATTTTCTTTGGATGTTGTATTGATTTATTCTATCGAATCTTCCATGCCTGAGATCCTGTCTTTTATCTCTTGAATCTTATTTTTGTTTCTCAAATCCATAGTTCCTGTTCTCTACCCTTGATTCTCCATTTCCATTTTTAACTTTGACTGTATTTTTTTATTTTTTCCATTTCCATTTTCATTTCTTGAGTGATTCTATTTGTTTTGTACATTTCTCTCTCCAGTTTTCTTGCTTTTGCCTGGAAGTCTTCCATTGCCCTCTCTTTTTCTTGTTCAAGGTGGGCCACCTTGTTCTGAAGTTCTCTAATGGTGTTTTCCATCACTTTCGTATGTGCGATTGTAGCTTCTTTGAATTCCTTCATAGATTTAAGTTCTTCTTGAAGGGAGTTTATCACTTTCCATAATGTAGAATTGTCGTCGTTTTCATGTGTTTCAGCTGTGGTGAGGTGGTCTGGGCTGGATGAAATAGCATTACTTTCTTTTGTTGGAGTCATTTCACTCTGTTGTAGTTTTTTTTTTTTTTTTTTTTTTGGTCTGGGACCTCTGGCCATTGGAAATTTCTAGCTGTCTTCTGGACTTGGGTCCACAGGGGGTGCTTTGGTGTAGGTGTCGAATTACCTTACTCCACCGCTGTAAAGTGAGTCATTTGGCCCTGCCTCCTAGGTGGATACCCAACTAATCCAGTGGGTGGAGCTGTGTACACATAAGCTCTGGTTCTCCGGCGAAAGGGCCAGTACTAGTAAAAAAAGTCTGATAGACAACAATTGCAAATACCTCACAGTTCGCCCAGGGTTGGCTTCTTTGGTGGGTAAATCTGCCTTCACCCCCAATAGCCTTGCCATTCCCACGGCCTGGATCTGGAAACTAGCAAGTGATGTCACGGTCGACTAAGCTCCGATATACCACAGTGGTTTGCAATCTGCAGCCTGATGGCACTCTGTAGCCGACCTGAGTGCACTTCCACAGGGCACAACATTCACCAGATAGCTGGATTGTCTGTGCGAGACCTGGGGATGCCCAGCAGGCTGGAGATTATCTCTGCATGGGGTCTGAATCTGCCCGCTGGGTATTAGATTGGAACTTACCTGGCTTGTCTCTCCTGGTGGGGGAGGGGGATCCCCATTCCCAGATTCAGTGGCTTCCGTGCATGTCCGCGAGTGGGAGGGAGCATCCTGCCCAGGGACCCCCAGTGGTCCCTGGGTAGGTGGGTGAGACCCAGGGGGGTCGAGCCCCCAAGACCCATTTGTACAGCGAACTGCAACACCCGCCGCCCTTTGACTGTTTCCCCCGAGATCAAAATACGATTTTCTTTTTTGGTCCAATATATTTGGTCTTCTCTAAGCTTTTTGTATGTTTATAGGCATCAATTTATCTACGTTAGGGACGTTTTCTTTTATAATTTAGTAGTAGATATTTCCTGGGCCTTTGAGCTGGGATTCTTCTCCTTCTTCTACTCCTATTATTCTTAGATTTGTTATTTTGTTAGTGTCCCAGATTTTTTGGATGTTTTTTGTCAGGAAATTTTTTAAAAATTGTTTATTTATTACTTCAAGTTGCTTCTCCATCACAGCCCCCTCCCTCTACCCTTCTCAGTCCCATCCTCCTACCCCCTACCCCTCTCCCATCTATCCTACTCCTCCAGTGTGGGGTGCCCCCACATCTCAGTTCCCCTCAGTTCATCAGTCATATGAGGGCTAAGAGCTTCCTCTTACACTGGGGACCTACATGGCAGCTCCACTAGGGCAAAGTGTCTCACTAACAGGTAACAAAGTCTATGTTCCTGTTCCTTTCAGTCTGTTGGTTGTAGGGTAGTTATCCTGTAGTATATGTCTACAATCCAGTTATAAGTGAATAGATGCCATGTACATCCTTCTGGGTCTGGGTTAGCTCACTCAGGATGAGCTTTTCTAGCTCCATCCATTTGGCAGGAAATTGCATAATTTCCTTGTTTCTGATAGCTGAGTAGTGTTCCATTGTGTAAATGTACCACAGTTTTTTTTTTTTTTAATCCATTCTTTGGTTGAGGGACATCTGGGTTGCTTCCAGTATCTAGCTATTACAAATAAGCTGCTATGAACATAGTTCAGGAGATACCGTTGTGATTGGGTGAAGAATCTTCTGGATGTGTGCCCAAGAGTGTGATGTGTCTTGAAGTAGAGTTTTCTGAGATATCACCAGACTGATTTCCATAGTGGTTACATAAGCCGGCACTCCCACCAGCAATGGAGGAGTGTTCCTCTTTCTCCACAACCTCATCAGCATGTGCTGTCATTTGAGTTTTTGATCTTAGTCATTCTGACAGGTGTGAGATGGAATCTCAGAGTTGTCTTAAGTTGCATTTCTCTGATGATTAAGGATGTTGAGCATTTCTTCACAAAATCATAGAAGAAAAATTCTCAAACCTAAAGAAAGAGATACCGGTAAAATTCCAAGTATCAGGAACTTTTTAGAGTTGACATTTTTTTGACTGATATATTGATTTCTTCAACTGTATCTTCTATGCCTGAGATTTTCTCTTCCATCTCTTGTATTATGTTGTTGATCTTGTGTCTATAGTTGCTGTTCTTTTCCCTAGGATTTCCATCTCCAGGATTTAGTTGAAGATATTTCCTGGGCCTTTGAGCTGGGATTTTTCTCCTTCTACTCCTTACTCTTAGGTTTGGTCTTTTGTTAGATTTGTGTTTTCTTTTTTGCTTCTGCTTCCATTTTCAGGTCTTGGCAGTTTTATTCATTTACTTCACATACCTGTTTGATTATATTTTCTTGTATTTTGTTAAGGGATTTATTCATTTCCTCATTAAAGGCCTCTATCACCTTTATAAGGTTGGATTTAAGGTCATCTTTGTACTTTGGCTCTACCAGGATATCCAGGGCTTGCTGTAGTAGGATAGCTGGGTTCTGATGACACCATATTCCTTGACTCTTGTTGACTGTGTTCTTACACTGGTCTTTAATCATCTGGTTATTGCTGGTATGTGTTGGATGCTCCTGATGCTGACAAGACTCCTTGGGGGAGGTAGGCAGAGCCTTGGGTCTGATAATGAAGCTCAGAGAACAGCAGGCTTTTCACTTCTGCTGGCTGGTTGTACTTGAGGGCCCATAGGCCTGGAATTTACTTGGGCATGACTGGGCTTCTCAGGTGGGAAGGTCATTGAGCTGGTGTAGGGACACAGTGTGCAGCTCACCTCTGCTGGCTCTACCCCAGGTGGACCCAGCAGGTAGGGGAAAAGCCTGTTTTGTTATTTTGATAGTTTATATTCTCATGCATTTTCTAATATAAACCTAACACATCATAAAATCCATCATGATTATTCATACCTATTGTTTTTATTATTTCCATAAAGTGTGAGTGTTAGAAGAAAATGTGCCTGTCTCCTTCAGAGTCTGACCATCCACAAGTGGGTTTCTGGGATCTCCATTTCTCTTGTGCCTGGGATCACACAGTTCTGAGATTATGCTCTTCTCTGATCCTGTTTGTTTTATTTAGATCTCTGTATTTTATTTTTCTTAATTAGATTACCAACCAGTGTCTCCTCCCCGTCTATGTGTTCTTATTATTCACCTCCAGAAAAGCTTTAGTCAATGCTTATGGATTTATGTTGAACTAATATAAATTATTTCTTATCATGTGCTACTTATAACCTAATAAGTATATATATGTATGTGTGTGTGTGTGTGTGTGTATCGATTTTATTTAGAGAATAGAATTGAAAGCTAGCTTATATGGGCTAAGATTGCACAATCCTGGCTAAGGCTTGTTAAAGTCCATCACGTGTCTGTGTGATTATTTTATAATGGTGGATTAAGAAATAACACTACCAACCGATTAATGGAGGAAATGCAAGATGGTGAGAAGACATGATGGTCTAGATAAGTGGTGTTCAATGATCCTAAGTTGTGACCCCTTAATACAATTCTTCATGTTGTTTTATCCCAACCATAAAATTATTTCTATTGTTACTTCATAACAGTTATTATGCTGTTGTTATAAATCATAATGCAAATATCTGATATGCATATAGTATTATGTGACTCCTGAGAAAGGGTCATTCCACACCCAAAGGGGTTGTGACCAATATGTTGAGAACCAGCGGTATAGATGGAGTGGGCATTAAAGGTGAACCACTTTAAAAGTGAGATTTCATGGAGAGTAAACATCCAAATTAGCTGATATTTCTATATATGTACACACACACACACACACACACACACACACACACACAAACACACACACACACACACACACACACACACACACACATTCTCTTGGGCTGTTACTCTCCATGCTATGCAGATGTTCCAGGTAAGGAGGAATGATGTTCCTTCATCTAACCCATGACATGCCTCCTTCTTTCCTCTTACTACTTCCTTCTTCTGTGATTCCCCTCTGCTCCAAAAGCCTGCCAACCTGTTCCCTCCCTTCTACCCAATCCAGTCTGCAGCACTACTCAATCTATCAACTTTAAATTAGGTAGAGAAAGGTTTACATAACAAAGAAAGGTATAAGTGACCAGGTCTTGGGACCAGTAATTAACAATAGAATAAGCAGCTTTCAGACCACCCCAAGGGATTGCTTTTATGTGATTTGTGGATTTAGAAGGGCTGAAGTCACCTTTGGTGTTGCTGTTGGTCCACTAGGTGGCACTGAAGACTCTCCAGAAATGACTTTATGAAGTAACTAAGGGGTTGGTTGGGCAGTTATAGAGACTAGAGAATATGTCTGTCAGGTCACAGACAGTAAAGTTTATTCCTGGTTATTAACTTTGCCATTCTGCAAAACTAAACAACTTGAGCCCGGAAATCCATTGTGAAGTGAATTTCTTAAGAAGAGATAAGGAAAACAGAATTTTACTGTCAATGTGAGGACTGAAGCTCAATAGAAAACATCTTTACTTCATGACTCCAATTTTTAAAATTTTATGATGAAAATCCCAAAGTTCACAGACTCAGAAGTTATTCTAATAGTGGTGACAGTCAAACTGTCCATTATCTTTTCTCAGGTTATCAGGAACAAGAATAATTAGTCTAGAAGAAGAAAAATATTAATGCACAAAAACATAAGGAAAAAACATAGAACACCAGTGAAAGTGACCAGCAATGTGTGGCTGAAGAAGAGCAGAGATAGAAAATGAATCAGGGTGAATGTTGTATGCATAATCTGTTTGTTTTAATAAATGAAAATTTTGTTGGAAACATTTTCTTTGTAGATGTGATCTGCTGATTTCAAGAAAGTATAGTTACTCCTTAGCACACATTACACTCTATCAAAGAGTTTTATAAAAATTTCATACAACTGATTTCTCAAATTCTGCCAAATATAGAATTTAAGAAATGGCTTACTCTCTTAATCTTTCTAGGTGCTTTGTTATGAACCTTAGTTCTTTGCTTATGTATCATCCCTCTTCACTCACATTTACCCTCAAATGTCTCTTAATGTAACTGTTACAAACAAGCAACCAACCTACCAACCAAACTCTTCTTTAGTTTGCAAACTGCAGGTGACACGTTCTGCTTCTCTGTATGGTTTTCATCCACAGATAGGGAGCAGTTCTTGTGAAGCCTCACTGGGCTGCTGTGGGTGTGGTTTTCCATCAGGATGAAAGAGCTCAGATATTTTTGGTTCCTGGAGAGAGAGAGAGAGAGAGAGAGAGAGAGAGAGCCTGCTGCCTTCCTGGAGCTTGGTGAAGGCATGTCAGCAGCTTGACAGGATCCATGGAGAGGATCCTGGGAGCTGTGCTGTGGCTGCTGTGGGGATGGTTTTTCTGTGAGTTGTGGCTCTTCCATATGTGGGTAGCAGTGCTCCAGAGGGACCAGTAGAAGGGGCAAAGGTGACCCAAAGCTCCTCATGGCTGTCTTCTGGGATATCAGACAGGG
The DNA here is from genome assembly GCA_907164525.1 of Lophiomys imhausi. Taxonomy (NCBI): domain Eukaryota; kingdom Metazoa; phylum Chordata; class Mammalia; order Rodentia; family Muridae; genus Lophiomys; species Lophiomys imhausi. The sequence goes on along the minus strand of CAJQZJ010032031.1, from coordinate 4,926,330 downwards.
AAAGAAACTACCAAATGATTGCTCTTCATACGGTTTGTCTTTCTTTCTCTGAGCAGGTGTGAGTGGGATGCAGGGTGAGCAGAATCTTCCAGTCCTGAGCCTTCATGAGGGAGCCAGCTCTGCTCTGAGATGCAATTTTTCTACCACTATGAGAAGTGTGCAGTGGTTCCGACAGAATCCCAGTGGCAGCCTCATCAGTCTCTTTTACATGGCCTCAGGAGCAAAGGAGAATGGGAGGTTGAAGTCAACATTTGATTCTAAGGAGCCCTACAGCACCCTGCACATCAGGCATGCCCAGATGGAGGATTCAGGCACCTACCTTTGTGCAGGGGAGGCACAGTGCTCCCAGCAAGCCTGCAACCTGGCCTCAAACTGTAGCTCGATGTGTAGGTAAAGCCCCTGCTTCAATGAGATTCGTGAGGAGGCTTGGCATAGCTGTGAGGTTCACAGTTTATGCTGTAACTCTGTTATCTCTGCCAACATTAGTTCAAGATTGCTGTTTCACTTCATTGTACCCTTTCCTTACAGATACTCAGTTTCAGGAACAAATTCTCATGAAGACTATTGAAACAACTGACAAAGATGACAATTTTCAAAGTGCTAACAGATAGATCTGTTGGCACAGTGCTAACTGTTCTTAAATTAGTGTTCTACAAAAGGCTTAAGGAGACACGCTGTACAACAAAAACAAAAGAGATGATCCAATGTTTCAGTCAGTTGTAGATCTTTCAAATTTCCAGAAGGAATGGGACCTGTCATTTTGCAGGGGACATCCATGAAGATGATCTCTAGGGGCCACAGAGTGAGTGGTGATACATGTTGTTAGTGAATAATCACAAAATAAGAGCTTATAAATGGGCCTATATCCTTATATAGAGCATCCTGGATAGCTATTACAATATTTCACAGTTTATGAATTCTCATTCTGAAAATTGAAAAATTGAAGCCACATTGTACCGCAAATGTCCACAGGCTTACAGGTAGATGCGATGTTTCAAATGGATCAGTTATGAATAGAAAAGGTAATGTTTTCTCACTTTTATTAGTTCTTTGAGAATTTCATTCAATGTACTTTGATCATAATCATTTCTCCGCCAATTCTTACAGTTCCACCCCTCCTTCTTACTCATTCAGCCTTTCTCTCTTTATTTTTTAGAAAAACAAACAAACCCCAAAACCTTCCAGTACAGTGTGTGCTGCTCATGATTCTTGGGTGTGTGAACATCACTGGAGTGTGGTTGACCTACTGGGGCCATACCCTTAATGAAAACTCATTCTCCCACTCCTAGCAGTTAATAAATGCCAATATCTCCTTAGTTATGGGTAGGACTTTGATCCCTTTTCCTCATGCTGGAATTTTGAGTAGCTTGAGTTTGTGATGGTCTTGTGCATGCTATTCCAACTGCTTTGCATGCACATAAATTAACTTTTAATTGAATATTCAATGATAAAATGAACAAATAAGAATTGTGAATTACATAAAAATATGGAGGTTTGAATGAAAATTGTCCCTATAGACTCATATATTGGCATGCTTTACTCACAGTTTATAAACTGTTTGGAGAGCTTTAGGAGCTGAGGTCTTGTTGGATGAAGCTAGAGAGTATGTGAAGGGAATACGTAAGGGCTTCTGAAATGCAGATCAGACTGGCACCTGTCAGTGCATGGTCCTAGACAACAGATGTACCTAGTAGGACCAATGAGAGGGCATCCTCTATGCATAATTAGTAATGCCAGGGAAACTGGAAAGGGCTTTTGGCTTGGCATTGCTGTCAGCTACTGAACACTGCTCAGGTGCTGGTCACTGCCTCATTTTGAAAGACTCAAGACATATCAAGACTTGCAGCCAAGTTGGGGCAGAGCCAAAGCAGGGCAGAGTCCAAATGAAAAGCCTTGTTTTGGTGCCATAAAAGCCCTGCTGAAAGGTGTGGCTGCAAAGTCCCAGAAACTGTGAAGAAAGTGCCCTGCTGAAGGGCGTGGCCAGGCACAGACCACGAGGACAGCACCCCCAGTTACTGAAAGAGCAGTGCCACACTTAAGTGCCAAATGGGGGCAGAACCCATGGGGTGTGCGAGGCATGATAGATGGAGATGTGAATGGATGTGTACCATCTGTGGGAACCAAGCCACACTGATTGAAAAGTGGACCTCAAGTGGAGCTGTGCAAATATGATCAGCTCCTAGCCCATGGGAGAACAGCCTTGGCCCTGAGGTGGTAAGAAGCAGGCAGATAGAAGCCTCAGCATATAAACTGAAAGGTGGAGTCGGAGGGAGAGAGTCTCCTGCCACAGGCAAGCCCAGTAAAACCAAGGAAATGGCACCTTCAAGAGCAAGCTTGCCTGGCAGAGGAGGTATGGCATAGGACCTGCTTAGCTAGATGGTGAGCAGAGAGGCCTGAGGCTAAGACTAGTCATAGGCCTACAGCCACATAGTGAGTGAGAGAGATGCAAGGTGCGCATGCTCTGAGGAGACCTCAAAATCAGGCAGGAGAGTAACCCTGCTGCTGTCTGTGTTCTCACCTTGTTCAGCCTTTCTGCAAGGTTCTCCGTAGGGCTAGTGGTGACCATGTATTTGTTGGGGCTGGGCCCCCCACAGTCAGTCGTTCTCTGCATCTTGACCACTTGTATTTTTCTTTTTTGGTCTCTTTCTGCTGCAAAAAGAACCTCCTTTGATGAGGTAGACTTTTCTGTGGGCATAAGAGTAAGTATTTAGAGTGGAGTTAGGGACTATACTGGCTTAGGAAAATGGCTGTGGGAGGTTCTGTTTTAGAATTCGTGACCTCTGCAGGCATAGCTGGTTGGCAAGTTTGACAGTAGCAGGAATGAGTTTCTTCGCATTGAGTGGGACAAAAGTTCAAGTCAATGGTTGTTGGTTACTTTTAAGATATAAGTGTCACTACTGAAGATTTGGAAGCTGGTCATTGTTGTGACTCATAGGTGTGACAGCTGGATAAGACTATTGGCTGCTTTCAGAATATCTTTGGATGCTATTAGAGTTAGGCCTCAAGAAATAGACTTCTAGGTTAGTTGCAGCTCATTTCTCAAAGTCCTGTGTCCAAAGTGTGTAGTACCTTTAGGGACAGAGACTTATCTTCAAATTCAGGGAGTCAGCTAAGGGCAATAGTAATAGTCTACATATTGTTTCGAGAGTCCTGTCTTGACCACCCACTTGAAATGAGGTTTCTCATGCCTGGAGTTTGCTCAGTCATCTCAGACTCTTGGGGGAGCATTATCACACCAAGTGACATAACATTATTTTAATTATTTATGTATACACATGCACTTATATATTATATATAATTTGGGGCAAATAGAATATAATGATTGCCTGTGGATTTATCAAAAACCCTTAATGTAATTTATCCTGCCTTATGAATGTTGGATCATCTTTCTTTGCCTTGGATAAAGTTTTCTTGATCTTAGTGGATGACCTTTTATTTTTGTATTTGGCGTGCAATATTTATTTAGGGATTCTGCATGTATATTCATGAGGGATATTGGTCTGCAATTTTATGCCTGTTTAGGCTTTCCCTGGCCATGTTATTAGAGTAATGCTGGCTTTATATAAGGAGTTTGGAAATATTCCTTCTCTTTTTATAGTCTGAGTCATTTGAAAAGTATTGGTTATAGATCTTTGAAAGTGTGGTAGAATTCTATAGTAAATCCATCTGGGCCTGAGCTTTTTTGTTGGAAGACTTTAAATCACTGTTTCAATCTCCCTATATATTTTTGGTGTGCTAAAGTTGATGTATTTTTTTATTTAATGTTATTTGTAAGAATTTGTGAATTTCCTTTATGTTTTCTATACTAGTAGAGTGACTTTTAAAGTATTTTCTTACAACATTCTGAATTTCTTTGGTGTCTGTTTATCTCTGATTCTGTTAATGTGTGCCATTTATCTTTGTTTTGATTAATTGAGTCAAAGTTCTGTCAGTTTTATTTATATTCTGGAAGAATCGAGTCTTAATTTTTAATTTCTTACTTATTTTCTTTAATTCTCCCTCATTAATTTTTTATTTGATTTTTTGTTACTTTGTCTCATCCATTGGTTTTAGGTTTCATTTGTTCTTATTTTTCCAAATTTTTGAGTTGATCTTTAAATCATATATTTGTATTCTTTGAGATTTCTATTTAAAATGTAGGCACTTAGAATTATAAAATCCCCTCCTAGTGCTTTTAGTGTGTCTCAGACTCAGAAGAGTTTTTTCTCCCCCTGTGTGCACTTGTGTTGTCATTTAATTTCATTACAGCATTTTTTTCTTGATTTCTTTTCTGACTCATTCATCATTAAATAATGTGCTATTTTATCTTCAAGAATTTGTGCAACTATTAGGAATTTGTTTACTTGATTTCATATTGTTGTCAGAAATGGTGCACAGAATTATTCCAGTTTTTCTGAATTTGTTAGGATTATTCTGTGTCCGAGAACATTGTTTATTTTAGAGAGCTCGCCATGTGCCACTGAGTAGAATGTGCATTCTTTGGTGTTTGGGTGGAATATTCTGCAGATACTTGTTAGATTTACTTGATGTGTGATGTCATTCAATTCTGATGTTTATCTCTTTACTCTTTATCCAGAAGATCTGTCTATTGGAGAAAGTAGGGGTATTGAACTCCCCTAGTATTAATGGATTGATGTTAATCTGTACCTTTAAAACCAGTAGTAGATTTTTTTTTTATATATATAATTGGGTGCTCCCTAATTTGGTGCATTTATGTTTAGGATAGCATGTCTTCTTGGTTAACTGTGCCCTTGATTAAAATGAAGTCTGTCAGAGAAATGGGGCCAAATGGCTGAAGATTGATGCTGTAATGTATGGAGAGAAAATGGGAACTGTCCAGGCAGCCACTGGTATGTCATTTTTTAGTTTTGGAAGCTGCAGGCCCTGCACTTCCTATATAATCAGATATATTTATCCCTCTCAGGTCTCTGAGGTGGTTGAAGAA
>CAJQZJ010032031.1:4891509-4920985 GCA_907164525.1 Lophiomys imhausi | reverse complement strand
CAGCACCCTTCCTCCTTGAGTGTCCAGGAGGGAGACAGCCCTGTCATTAACTGTACTTACACAGAACGTGCCTCAGCCTACTTCCCTTGGTATAAGCAAGAGCCTGGGAAGCATCCTGAGTTCATCATTGACATCCGCTCAAATATGGAAAGAAAGCAGAACCAAAGATTCACCCTTTTATTGGATAAGAATGAGAAGCAGCTCTCCTTGCACATCACAGCCGCACAGCCTGAAGACTCAGCTGTATACATCTGTGCAGCAGATACACACTGCTCCCCAGGAACCTGCATCCTGTCTTGAAACCTGCCACCAGGGCTGTAGTGGCATCCTTTTGCTATGTCAGGCATTTCAGTACAGGATTTGTCATATTGTTTAAGAGTGGAAACTAACACACAGATATAAAAAGTATGTAAGATAAGATCCAAGATTACCCAGGAAGTTTAGGAGATATTGTTAGTTGCTGTTTAATAACTACTTAAAAATTCATATTTGCTGGGTGAGGTAGCACAAGACTTTAATCATAGCACTCAGGAAACAGAGGCAGGTATATCTCTGTGAGTTCAAAGCCAGCCTGGGCTCAAAGCAAATCCAGGACAGCCAGGGCTATAACACTTGAAAAAACAAAACAAAATTCATATTTATTGTATTTGTTTAAATATGCTGTGCACTATAATATCTTGGTTTAATCAAACAATGGAAAATGAATAGTTGGGTGAGTAGAGTAGTTGGGTGCACAGAGCAATGCCTGAATTAAAGAGTAAACCTTGATGAACCAGGATGGGTGAATGGGGGTTTCCCCTCATCTGAAAAGAAGGAGAGGAGGGAAGGGGGAAAGAGGGTGGAAATGGGTGGCAAGGAGGAAGGGGGCTGCAATCAGGATGTAACTTGAATAAATAAATAAATTAATAAAAGAAGAGTAAGCCTTCATTTCCTTTGTGTGTGAGCTGATTTCTAACATGTCTGTGTATTCAGAAATCCAAAAACTCCACAATGAGTAATACCCTGTAGTTTTGGTATCACAATCCCTGGCACCCATGGTCTTTCCACTCTTAGGATAATTGCTTTTGCCATTGTGTATATTATAACTTGCCAAATATACATATATGTAGCAAACAAAATGTATGAAAGTGATTGCCTGTGCACCCAGACTATAAGTTGTTGAAGTTTTGTTCAAAGGTGAGTAATATGTTGTATCAATATATCCAAAGATTTATTGTGCAATTTCAAGTCTATTTAAATAAAGTATAGTTGATAATGGGTTTTATTAAATAAGATATTTTAGCTATTCTTGTCAAACATGGAAAAAGTAATGGAAAAGGATATGGATTTTGCTTCACTCCATTCTGTGATCACTTGATTACATACATGTATCATATACCAAACATATTGTTCTGAACCTCAAATATATGCAACACAATTTATTTTAAAGAAACATTATTTTTTCCATTTATGTTTTAACAAAGATCCCAGCTCTTTTTCATTATTATGTTTATTTATTTCTTGAATTTATATCTCCATCACAGTCCCCTCCCTCTACCCTTCCCGGGCCTACCTTCCCACCCTCCCACCCTCCCACTCTCTCCCTCTTCTCTCACCTATGCTACTCCTCCAGTGTGGGATGCCTTACATATCAGCCCCCTTCAGTTCAGCAGCCATATGAGGGCTAAGAGCTTCTTGTTGCACTGGGGACCTACATGGCAGCTCCACTAGGGCAAAGTGTCCCACTAACAAGTAACAAAGTCTATGTTCCTGTTCCTTTCAGTCAGTTGGTTGTAGGATGGTTATCCTGTACTATATGGCTAAAATCCAGTTATAAATGAATGGATGCCATGTGCATCTTTCTGAGTCTGGGTTAGCTTACTCGGAATGATCTTTTCTAGTTCCATCCATTTGGCAGCAAATTGCATGATTTCCTTGTTTCTGATGGCTGGGTAGTATTCCATTGTGTAAATGTACCACAGCTTTTTCATCCATTCCTCAGTTGAGGGACATCTAAGTTGTTTCCAGTTTATAGCTATTACAAATAAAGCTGCTATGAACATAGTTGAGGAGATGCCCTTGTGGTTTGGTGAGGAATCGTTTGGATGTATACCCAGGAGTGGCATGGCTGGGTCTTGAGGTAAAGCTATTCCAAGTTTTCTAAGATATCGCCAGACTGATTTCCACAGAGATTGTACAAGTTTGCACTCCCACTAGCAACCTTACTAGCATGTGCTGTGATCTGAGTTTTTGATCTTAGCCATTTTGACAGGTATGAGATGGAATCTCAGAGTTGTCTTGAGTTGCATTTCTCATTAAGGATGAGATTAAGGATGTTGAGCATTTCTTCAAGTGTCTCTTGGTCATTAGAGATTCCTCTTTTGTGAATTCTTGGTTTAGCTCCTTTCCCCATTTTTTTGATTGGATTATTTGGTTTCTTGATGTTTAAATTCTTGAGTTCTTTATAAATTTTGGATATTAGCACTTTGTTGGATGTGGTTTTGCTTCACTCCATTCTGTGATCACTTTGTTGGATGTGGAGTTGGTAAAGATCTTTTCCCAATCTGTAGGTTGCCATTTTGTTCGAATGACAGTGTCTTTTGCCTTACAGAAGCTTTTCAGTTTCATGAGGTCCCATTTATTGATTGTTGGTCTTAGAGCCTGGCGTTCTGTTCAGGAGGTTGTCACCTGTGCCAATGAATTCGAGAATTCGAGACTTTCCCCCACTTTTTGTTCTATTAGATTTAGTGTGTCCGGCCTTATGCTAAGGTCTTTGATCCACTTGGACTTAAGTTTTGTACAAGGTGATAAGTATGGGTCTAATTTCATTCTTTTACATGTGGACATCCAGTTGGACCAGCACCATTTGTTGAAGATGTTGCCCTTTTTCTATTGTACGGTTTTGTCTTCTTTGCCAAAAAATAAATGACCATAAGTGGGTTCATTTCTGGGTCTTCAATATGATTCCATTGATCAAGTGGTCTGTTTCTATACCAGAACCATGCTGCTTTTATTACTATTGCTCTGTAGTATAGCTTGAAATCAGGGATGGTGATACCTGATGTATTTTTATTGTACATAATTAATTTAGCTATTCTGTTTTTTTGTTATTCCATATGAAGTTGAGAATTGCTCTTTCAAGGTTTGTAAAGAATTGTGTTGGCATTTTGATAGGAATTGCATTGAATCTTTATATTGCTTTTGGTAAGATGGCCATTTTTATTATGTTGATCCTACCTATCCGTGAGCATGGGAGATATTTTCATCTTCGGATGTCTTCTTCAATTTCTTTCTTCAAGGACTTGAAGTTCTTGTTATATAGGTCTTTCACTTGCTTGGTTAGAGTTACCCCCAGGTATTTTATATTGTTTGTTGCTTTGTGAAGGGTGTAGTTTCCCTAATTTCTTTCTCAGTCCATTTATCTTTTGTATAAAGAACAGTTACTGATTTTTTTGAATTAATTTTGTATCCAGCCACCTTGCTGAATGTGTTATCCATTGTAGGAGTTCTCTGGTGGAATTTTTGTGGTCACTTATGTATACTAGCATATCATCTGTGAATAGGGATAATTTGACTTCTTCCTTTCCAATTTATATCTCCTTGATATCCTTTAGTTGTCTTATTGCTCCAGCTAAAACTTCAAATACTATGTTGAAGATATATGGGGAGAGTGGACATCCTTGCCTTGTCCTGATTTTAGGGGAAATGCTATAATTTTCTCTCCATTTAATTTGGTAACTGGCTTGCTTTATATTGGCTTTATTATTTCTAGGTATCGTCCTTGTATTTCAGCTCTCTCCAGGACTTTTAGCATGAAGGGATGTTGTATTTTCTCAAATGCTTTTTCAGCATCTACCGTGATTAATATTGCAGTTCTTTAAGATAATTAATTTTATTTCTACACACTTGTTTTTTGTTGTTACTTTATCTTTGTGATGTGTGCAAAAAGTATGTATCAATTATTTTACTCCACTCTTGTAGTGGATAGAAAAGGAAATGGATGGATGGTTCGTTTACAAATAGCTTCCTCCTGCTAAGGAAGAAGAATGCAGAGGGAAGGAATGTTCTTAATAGGGGTTCAAGAACAAACAGAATGATTGATTATGGCCTTTACTTGTGGATCTGGGGAATGAATCTAGAGTCTTGAAAACACTCAGCAATTGTTCTATCATTGAGTTATATCCCAGCATAACACAATAATTAACTTCAGCTTTAATATACAATTCCTGGTTTCCACTTTTTCAGAGGACAGCAGGTGATGAAAAAGTGAAATTTCTGAGTGACAGTAAGGTATTACCTCACTATTTCAGGAACCTTTCTTCATAACTAGAAGGAATACAGGTAGAGAACACAAATGAAACTGTATTTTAGCCATTATGGGTGTTGTGGATGAGAGTGTCACTACTCCTATAGAAAACAAAAACACGTTATTGCTAATACGTACTTATAACTCAAACAGGGGACGACACATCTTTATAACATCACTATGGAGATATTTAAAGGTTCTCATTAGCCTGAGTTCTTTCTAAAACCCCAGCCTTTTGGTTTTTATGGGATATTTGTCTATTTAAAGAAGACAAAAGTGCATATTTCCTGCTATTGTAGAAAATATTCCTACAAACAATTAAGTTGAAGACATAACATCCACGCCATGATGAGCTGCCTCTGTAGGAGTTTATCAAGTGCTCATTGGACATCATGTCACTCCAGCTTACTATGTTTGTAGCTTTGATCATATCTTCTCTTTATGAAACAAATAAGTCCTTCGTCATTTTGTTTTTAATAACACTATGGACTACTTGTTAGATACAGGCATTTCTACAATTAAGATGGACTTCTGATCCTACCCACACATTTGTGGACTTTTGTTTGTTTTAAGATGTGCTTTCTTAAAGATGTGAGTCAGAAAGGCATGTTTAACTTACAGTGATCAACTACTCAAGCACTGTCCTAATTTCAATAATGTCTTTTATGCTGTAGGTGTTTTTCCCCATGACACTACTTTTTTGCCTCATAATACTACTTTGAGTAGTATTAAGATTTCAAACAATTCATTCATTCAATATCCATTGACAGTAGGGATACATGGGATACACAACTTCAAGAAAGTTAGGAAATAGCACTGTCACTATAATACCTGGAAGTTTTATACATCGAAGTGTTTAACCTATCATTGCATATTTTTTGTAATTTGACATACCCAAGAGGGAGTCATAAGTTTATTAGCATGGATTAATTTTGCTTCTTTTCAAGGGTTGGACTTTATAAAGGAGTCAAGAGTATTTGCTGATATTATCCACATCCATGTCCAGCATGATGCAATAACCTTCTGGGAGCAGGAGTGGCTCACACACCTTGGTAGTGATTAACGACTTTCTAATTGGATTTAAAACCTGCTCAAAAGGAGGGATACCATGCCTGTTACTGGAAACCTTGCTAACTACTCAGAGCCATGTGTGTGATATCTCCGTGTTATTTATTTACCAGGGAGGCCTATAGGTCTCCAAAACAATGTATGATTATGCTCTTAGACTTGGTTATGTAACATATCTAATTGATATTGTCCTATTGTTAAAGAGCCACATATTATGACATAACATACAGGGAAATCAAGTTGTAACTGACCCAGAATGTTATCTTCTTGGTAAGGGAGATACATCATTACTGGAATTACTAGTTGTAGACTCTGTGTGCCACATGACCAACCTAATAAGCAAGATGTGCCTACTGGTGTAATAGTGACATGATTGTTTTTAGAGACATTGACTACTTCCTCATTGGACTTGAGATCTTCTCTCTGGAGGAGGTACATTTCATTATGTCAACCTGTACAAAAGCCTATAGTTATGAAATTATAAAAATAAAAATGGAAACAATAAGGAAAATGTTGTTTTAATAGGTGAGTCTACATCTTATATAGAAACACTGGGTAAAGAACACATTCTGAAGCAACTACAAATGTTGCCAGTGAGCAAAACCCAGAAAGATTCAAGATTCCTTACCTTGAACTGTAGAGCCAAAGGTTCTGAGACACAAACTCATTTAAAGACTACATTTATGACTTAAAAAACAACAAGAATTAGGAAAAAGATGTGCACAAAGGTGAGAAAGAACAGCTGTGTGAGAAGACAGATTCTGTCAGTGAGGAAAATTACTAAGACCAATTTAAAGGATAAAAGGAGCTCCTACAGAAACATTGCAGCTATAAAAGCCAGAATCACAATGGAAGCTTTGGCCCTTAACTGAATAAGCTTTTCTGAGGACATGTATGTGAGATGGATGCTTGGGATGCCCTCTGCAGGTCCTCAAGAAAGAGTCAAAAATGTCTTGCCAATCCCAAATTATAGTCAGCTTCCTGTTTCCTAACAACAGGCACCACTGGTCACAATGACATTTACAGAAAAGAGCCAAGAAAAAGGTCAGAGTCGACATCTGATGCAGATTATGGTGCAACACGCAAGTCCTGATGCCAGTCACAACAGCTTCCTTTGTGGTAGCTGTCATGTGTAGTTAATCTTTAAACATTATTTCAAGACATCAATGACCTAACTAGTTGGGCAGCACCAACACATATTTCAAATTGCTAGAAGGTAAAAACAGCAGATTGTAATGATTATACATTCTTAGGGACAACTTAAAATTACTTAATTTTATAATATCGTTAAGAAATTTAAAAATGTAATTATTCTATTTTATGTGCATGAATGTTTTGCCTGCATTTGTGCTTATGTGCCATGTGTGTGTGTCTGATGCTAACGGAGGTAAGAAGAGGAAGTCATTTGCCCTAGAACTGGAGTTACATATAGTTCTGAACCACTGTGAGTGTTCTGGGAACCAAACCTGGGTCCTCTGCAAGAGCACTAAGTGCTGAGCCAACACTCCAGGTCCACATAGTATCTCACTACAAATTTGGATCAGTGTAAATAAATTGGTAAAACTTCTTGCCATTCAGTTTATCGTATAGTAAAAACCAAAACATAAAACCCATCAGTTGCTCTTCTATAACACTTTCATATCAGGTAGAATCCTAAGAATGGCAACAATGAATATGTTAAGGACACTCTTTATGTTCTTTACGTTGACAAATGACAGTTGAAGTCTGACACGTGCTGAGGATGAAAGCACACTTCTGATTGTATGTGAGAGACTCTAGTTTAGCCTCTCTCCACCAGGGGGCGGAGTTTCCTAACACAAGATCATTATCTGTGTGAGTTAAAAGCATCAAAAGGCTCATCACTTGATGTCATTTCATCATTTCTTCATGTGAAGAGTGGAGAACATCACTTGGTGACCCTGAAGATGAACACTTCTCCAGCTTTAGTGACTGTGATGCTGTTCATGCTTGGTAAGTAAATTGACTTAAAGTTTGCACTCTTTCTCCAATGATGTCAGAAAAATATTTAACCATCTAAGAAATTTGCCCTTAACACACTAAGGATAACACAGATATCCTCTTTTTCCTGCAGGGAGAACCCGTGGAGACTCAGTGACCCAGAAACAAGGTCAAGTGACCCTCTCAGAAGATGACTTCCTGCTTATAAACTGCACTTATTCAGCCACAGGGTATCCGACTCTTTTCTGGTATGTCCAATATCCTGGAGAAGGTCCACAGCTCCTCTTGAAAGTCACAACGGCCAACGAGAAGGGAAGCAGCAGAGGGTTTGAAGCCACATATGATAAAGAGACCACCTCCTTCCACCTGCAGAAAGCCACAGTGCAAGAGTCAGACTCGGCTGTGTACTACTGTGCTCTGGCTGACACAGTGGCAGAAGCTGCAGGGGGAGCTGAGCACAAACTCTGAGAAGCAAAAGAAAGTGGAAGAGGAGGCACTTAGTCCTAATGTCCTAATGGGATTTGGTGTGCCAGAGAGGGTTGGTACCAGGTGGGGTGGGTATGGGGGAAATGAGTGGGAGGGTGGGACTGGGAGGAGAGGAGGGAGGGGAGTTTCGATTGGAATGTTAAACAAATAAATGAAGGAAGAAAAAAAGAAAAAAGAAAGCCTGACTTCTGATCTTCTGGTGCCTTTTGGACCACCCCGTTTTCCATACAGCCTATATTGTGTGCCCCAATATTTTTCTTGTTGTTGTAAATCATGTAAATGATTAGAGCAGAGCAGGAAGTAGATGACACTATAGCTGGATTTTCTTATAGGAAACTAAAATCATAGGGCATTAGTAGTTCCTGATGTAGGGTCACAATGGATTCAAACTAAAGCTGTGAAAACAATGAAGTAGTCAGTTTTCTTTACCTCCATATACAATTCATTATCTACATATTGTTGCATGTCATCCCTAGTTTGACAATAGAAGTCCAAATGTGCCAGGTAAGGTGGCATCTAGATAGTGTCTAGTTAATACTGTGGAAGGACATATTATCAGAGGGCTACAGCCTTTCATATCTCAAGATTTCTAATAGTGAAAATGTGTAGAAAAGAAAGGAGAAAGGGAAGCTAGAGCAGGTAAGCAATGTTCAGATTTTCAATGTCCCTCCTCTCCTCTAAATCTGACCCCTCAGTCTCATCCCCAGTTTTGTTGCAGTCTACCTGCTTGGCCTCTCCTCCCTCTTTGACCTCATCACCAGAACACTAAGCAGACCCTGATGGCATACTCTGATTTTCTTCCTACTGTGGATTCCCTCACTCACTTCCTGTAGCCCATCTCCATGCCTAAGTGTCTTCACCCAATACCAAGAAACACATTTTTTCTGGAACTCCAGTGTCCACACCTGGCTGGACCTCAGAAGCATTCCCTACCAGGCAACTGACAGTCCCTATACTCTCTTAAGAACCAGAGAGGGCAACAAAAGGAATAGAAGAAGAACATACATCCAACAAGGATATCAGCACTGAGAATAACCATGATCCCAAACCCAGATGCCTAGATTCCAGGATTATATGTCTCCACTAGAGCCCAAAACCTTACTACAGTAGACCCTGAGAAATACAATGTAGTTGAAGCACAAGATAAGTTCAGCCTTTATGAATGTTAGAGGTCTTGAAAGAAAAAAAAGAATAAATACATAGATATTGGGGTGGGCCAATTCAAAGTGCTACAGCACTCAGGAGACCAGGCCCTGCCACCGGTCAGCACAGTAGGGCTGACTCTCATGGCAAGGAGTGGGTGAGCCAACTCTGAGGATGTGAGCATGAGAGAGCTGGCCCTGCAACTTGTCTTTTGGGAGGTGGCATGGATGAGGGGATTCATCATCCTCTCCTCACTCATCCTTTGCCATCTATGGCAGGCAGGAAAACTGGCCCGGGGGTCATGAGAGTTGGAGAACTGTCCATGTCCCTAACTGGCTGCAACACTCAGTAGAGTGGGCCTTGCCCCTCACCTGGGCAGCAGGATAGAGCTGGCCTTGGTTGCGAGGCTTTCAGGTGAGCCAGTCCCGATTGTGTGAGAGCAGAACAGCCAGTGGGCTGACAAGCTCATATACTTTTACAGCCCAGATCCAGGGCTTTGAATTGGTCCACCCCAACATCTACCCCAACATCCTCACTGTCTGAAGGGACCGGTCCTACAGAACCAAACTACAGGATCTCCATGACACAGGGCAGCAACAGTATATCTGAGAGGAGTACCAGTTGTAGTGATAGCATAGCAGAAGTCAGAGTCCTCTTACCAGGCCAACAAGTCTTTGCAACGAACATTAGAAAGGAAAGAAGTATGGACAAAAAGGTCTACTCTGGGTCACACTGTGACACACTGTAGCTTCCACAACAAGATTTTTTTCTTTGTTGGGGGTGGGTTGCAATGGTGGAGGGTGGGAGATGAGTGAGATTGTGGTACATGATGTGAAATTCACAAGAACCAATATAAAGTTTGAAAAAAATCTTTCAAAAATTGTTTTCTACTTAAAAAAAAATAAAACTAGCCACAAGGTAACAGGTATCTTTCTGGAAGTTTCATAATACTTACTTTTGGTTGACCCTTCCTGAAGCTTTCCCCCTCCATTATCTCCCTGTTCCCCATTCCCACATAAACCTTCTTGCTCTCAGTATCTCCTCTTCCACTTCCACATCATGTGTTCCATTTCCCTTCCCACTCATCTTCCTTAACGCTTCTTTCACCCATCATTGGCAGTTTTCTAGTTCCTGATATCTATATACACTCACATTTAACATGAATACATCAAAATAAAAATCAGAAGCTAAGATTTGCATGTGTCTGTCTCTCTGAGTCCAGATAATTCATTTATTAAAGTAATTTCCAGTTTTGTCCATTTTCAGCCAAATTCTATCATTTCATTTTCTTTATTGCTAAATAATATTCATCTATCTATCTATCTATCTATCTATCTATCTATCTATTATCTATCTATCCATCTATCCATCTATCTATCTCCTATCTATCTATCCATCCATCTATCTTCTATCTATCTATCTATCTATCTATCTATCTATCTATCTATCTATCATCTATCTATCTATCTTTCTATCTATCTATCATCTATTGATTGATATACAACTCTATCAAATTCTCATTACCCATTCTATTGTTGATAAATATCCAGGCTAATTCCTTAGAAATTTTGAATACAGCAGCAATAAACAAGGCTGAGCAAGTATTTGTACTAGGAAATAGAATCCTTGAGATACATAACAAGGAATTATATATATGGGTCACAAAACACTTCCTGTTTAGGTTTCTGAGAATGCCTCATACTGATTTCTGTAGGCGTTACTTCAGTTGACACTTCTGGAAATGATGAATGAAGGCTTCCTATTCCCCAATACCCTCACCAGCATTTGTTGTCCCTTGATTAACTGATGGCAGCTATTCTGAATGGGATGTAGTTAAATCTCAAGAGAGTTTAACTTCCATTTCACCGATGACTAAGGATGTTCAATGCTTCAGTTATTGGCCATTTGCGATTTTTCTTTTGAGAACTTTTTGTTTTGTTCCAAAGCCCATTTTTGATTGATTCTCTGTCAAATAAATGGCTGGCGAGATTTTCTCTTATTTGTAGTTCTTCTCTTTGCTCAGTTAACTGAGCATTCCCTGCCGTCTGTATTTATTTTCATTAATTCATTAATTTTTGAGACAGGATTTGTTGGGCTGGAGAGATGGCTCAGCCGTTAAAGGCTAGGCTCACAACCAAAAATATAAGAGACAGGATTTGTTGTGAGCCTGAGCTGAAATAAAACTTTTTTTTAAAAAAAGTTTCACTAAGGAATTTTAATTATTTTGGAAATGCTACCTAGACATCGTGTAAAACAAAGTGTGGGGAAATCTACCAGTGTTTGTAAGTGCTGAAATGCTGGTAATTACTAAGAGATTCCTTTAGGAGAGAGTAGGAATTAGAATCAAGTTGGAGAAAGTTGGCAGATGAATGACAATCCAGGGGAGAGAGATGGAGCATTGTCATTCTTCCCAGCAGTCTCTGTGAAAGGACAGGCAGCCATTATTGATTATGACAGAGAGAGTGGGCAATGTGACCCTCTGAGGAAGTAAGCTCTATTTTTTTTTTACTTTTTTATTATAATGTTTATTTATTACATCAAGTTGCATTTCCATCATAGTGCCCCTTTTCACCCCTCCTGGTTCCACCCTCCCACCCTCTCCTCCCTCTCCCACCCATCCCACTCCTCTGATGTGAAGTGTCCCTATATATCAGCTCCTCTCAGTTCAACAGTCATGAGGGCTAAGAGCTTCCTCTTGCCCAGGGGGACCTACATGGTAGCACCCTAGGGCAAACTGTCCCACTATAGGTAACAAAGTCTATGTTCCTGATTGTTTTGGTGTGTTGGTTGTGAACTAAAACTCTTGATCCTCCTGTTTCATCACCCTGAGAAATAGGATCACAGGCTTCTGCCACCAGAAGAACTTCATTTACCACTTTTTAAACTGAAGTGCAGAAAAGGTCCCCTCACTTGACATATTTGCCCTTGTGGTCACTGAAACTTTTCCACTAGTTGATTCAATAGTTCTGGTTTTTACCATGCATTGATACATGAAAATGTCCATGGTAACAGATCTCCCTTAGAGTTAGTAATATACTTCTTCCTTAGTCTCACAAGACACTGCTTATGTAGTCTATGGGTTCAGAAAAAACCTGGATAGGAGGAATCGGATATTTTGTTTATTGTGTTCACAGACACACTTCCTAAAAAGATGCAACATTATCAGGATTTTCTATACACACTCAATGTTTACAAAGTGGAGACTCTGAACAAACATTTCCAAACCATGGAAGACCAATTTGAACACTCCCAAGCATATACTTACAAGACATCATTGTATTTTACTATGGGAAATAGGTATAAAGGAAGGAATAATTATTCTTTTTTCTTTTTTTTAATTTTATGTACATTGGTGCTTTGTCTGTATGTATGTCCATGTGAGAGTGTCAGGTCCCCTGGAACTGAGGCTATGGATAGTTGTGAGCTGCCATGTGGGTGCTGTAAATTGAGCAGACGTTCTCTGGAAGAGCAGTCAGTGCTCTCAACCACTGAGACATCTATCTCTCCATTCCCATGGGATAATCACTCTTAATTAAGGATATGGCCACTGGTGAGTTTGCCCCTATAATGGATATATAGGTAACATGAATTGGACTTAGTGGTTTATAAAAAAAAAGACATGAAGTTTGGAGAGGAGCTTGCTAGAAAAAAAAATATATGACTTTTTGAATATATATTGAATGTATATAACTTTTGAGTATTTATATAGATGGCATTTTTGAAAATGCCATACATATACACAATGAAATATCACATCTTCAGACACAAGCCAGAAGCAGAGAGAGTGAACTGGAACTAGGTCTAAGAAGATGTTCTTAAGTTGGTAACACAAGTTAGGATGGCAACTGAGTTAAGTATAGAACTTTAAGCTCATCGAGATAGATAGATAATAGAATATTAGTATCAGTTGCCAAATATGGATTGGACATTGGGAATGTATGTTATATCTTATAATTTTCATAATTGTTGCCTAATTGTTTTTATTGTTTTGTATTGTACTTATTGTTATAAGAAAAGAAACAATGAAATCATGCAATTTGTGGCCAAATGGATGGAACTAGAAAAGCTCATCCTGAGTGAACTAACCCAGACTCAGAAGGATGCACATGGCATCTATTCACTTATAATCAGATTTTAGCCATATAATACAGGATAGCTATACTATAACCAATGCACCAAAAGGAACAGGAACATAGACTTTGTTACCTGTTAATGAGACACTTTGCCCTGGTGGTGCTGCCTTGTAGGCCCCCAGTGTATGGGGAGGCTGTTGGTCTTCATATGACTGCTGAACTGGGTGGGAGACTGATATGTAGGACACTCCACTCTGGAGGAATAGGACAGAAGGGAGAGGGGGTAGAGGGTGGGAGGGTGGGACTTGGAGGAGTGGAAAGAGGACACTGTGATGGAGATGTAACTTGAAGTAATAAATAAACATTAAAAAAGAAGCCTTTTATTGGACTAAAAGGGGGAGCTTTTGGAGGAGAAAGACACACCTTAAATTTAAAAAAATATATTGGATAGGAGGGTGAGGGGGAAGAGGGTAGGAGGGTGGAACTGGGAGGGAAAGGAAGGGGGGAATGTGATTGAGATGTAACTTGAAGAAATAAATAAACATTGAAAAAAACTAAACACCAAAAAACAAGTACTCCATGAACTGAGCAAAAAGTGCACAGAGCATCCCTTTTCTTCTCTGTTGGATCAAAGACTCGAGTTCTCACTCTAGTTTCTTGGCTACTTCCATGGTCTAGTCTCTTCTTGACATATCGCCTTTCATTTCACTCTTGTGCCCTCCTGAGAACTTTGTCCCTTCTTTATACCATTTTTGTCCCTTAAGTTAGTTAGGTTTACGCTCTTCAGAGATAAGGCATTTGCAGTAATGTCATTTAACATTGTATGTACAATTTAACGAAGTCTGGAATTGAGTATTGTTAATTATAGGACCAATGTTGGGAAGCAGACATCTAGACTTGCTCATCTCATGTGACTGAAACTTTGTCCAACTTGACCAGATTTCCTCATTTCCCCTTCCCCTCCACTTCTGCGATAACATCATCCCACAGAGTGGATCATATGACAAATACTTATTTTCTCACAGTCCCGGGAGCTGGAAACAGAAGGTCAAGCTGTCAGCAGCTTCCCTCTCTCCCGAGACCCTTCTCTGGCTCCATAAGGCAGTAGTGGCAGTTGATGCTAATGACACAGCACATGACCTGACCATGTATTCAGAGGGATTGCTTCCTGATTTTGACCCAGAAGATGAATGAGGATAGTAAGATTTCTTTTATAAGAGCAGTGGAAATTGCAGCAAGGTGGAAGTGATAGGAAATCTGACAGTGGAACTGTAGCTGTGTTTGTGTCTGTGTGAGAAGCCTTGCAGGCACCTTCTGCATGATTTGGAGCTCATAAGGGACTCTGGACACTCAGAGGTGTGGCTCTCCAGAGCAACGTGCTGCTATCCTTATCCTGAAGTTTCGATTCCAGTCCTTTGTCTTTATGGGGGATTTTGAGGCAGAACTGGTATTCTCTGGCTTTCTTTTCTGCCTAACCTGGCCAGATCCCATTTCTGCTGCCCAGTAACAAACATGACTTAATGCACACACTCATTCCAGCACAAGACACAAAATCTATAGAAGACCACGTACACATTTGTAGAGACTTTGATAACTGCAGGAAGCTCAGCTGTGCTTCTTTTTTTTAATAATTTATTTTTTATTTCTTCAAGTTACATCTCAATCACAATCCCCTCCCTACTCCCCCCTCCAGTCCCATCCACCCTCCTCCCCCTCAACCCCGCATCCTCTTCCCTTCTTCTTTTTTTTTTTTTTTAGTTTAAGGTATTTCTTTTTTTCCCCCAACAGCTCTCCCTTTCAGTCCAAAAAATGGTTCTTTTTCTTATAACTATAAATACAATACAAAACAACAGAAATAAAAAGGCCACAATTATAAGAGTTATATGGCTTAGCATACATCCCCATGTCCAGTCCATATGTATTTGGCACCTGACTTTAACATTCTACTATCTAACCATCTCCATGAGTTTAAAGTTCTATATCTAATTCATCAGCTGTGCTTCTTAAAGGTGTTTTGTAAACACTGGACTCCAGAACTCTTTTTTGAATTCTATCCTGGCTTACGCTGTCTATTTTGCACTAAGCTGGAACCAGAGTTGATAGAACACCTTGGTCACAAGACAGGATTTCTACAAATGACCTTCCTTAGAAGTCAGTCATCACAGAGAGAAAGACAAGAATTAGGAATGGGAGCCGCTGTATCATCCTGCTGCTGCATATTGGCAGTTGCCCTAGCACCTGGAACCAACCTGGCACCCTTTGCATCCTGGGAAGCCCAGGGAAAGAGAGACTACAAACTGTCCTAGCCCCTTATGGATGCAAACAATACCCTCACCCCATCCTTATAAACAGTCACTGCCAGCCTTTCCTCACACAGACACATGTTTTCCATGGGAGAGTGTCTGTCCTTTATTGTTTTGGAATAAACAATCCAGTTGGTAGGGACCAGACTCTAGTCTCTTTTTCTGCCTTCTGTCTCCCTACAATGCCTAAGAAATCTGACAAGAGTTTAGTAAGGGCAGAGACTAGAACAGCACTGCAGTTCCAGCTGTGGACACTCCTCACCACTGCAGGCATGCTCTCTTAGCAAGAAGATGGGGCCACCGCCAGATGTCAGGGTTCCTCTTCTTCAGACTCCCTTAGTTTTAAATCAGAGAGATGGGGGAGAGAGGGGAGGAGGAGAGATGGTTGGGGGAGGGAAGGAAAGAGGGGGTGGGGAAGGAGGTGTTTGTACTTGCTTCTGAGACTTTTCAAGGCAGATGCTCAGAAACCAACCAACTTGTGAGCAGGCCTGGAGCTTCATTTCTTGTGATCTGATCTTCACAGGGCAGAATGGTCAGAGTTCTGGGAGTGTCGCTGGCAACACTGTGGTTGCAACTGACAAGTGAGTTTGGATTTTCAGCAAGGGGAACAGGGAGGGCAAAGTTCATAGTCCATTTACCTGTGAGATGAAGCCTTTTAATAATCTGGAAATGCAGTTTGAAAACATAACCATTGACTCCTGTACTCTGACCCGTGCTTCTACATAGGAGTGAGCAGCCAACTAGAAGAGAACCCTTGGATCCTGAGCATCCAGGAGGGTGAAAATGTCACCGTGAACTGCAGTTACAAAACAACCATAACTGTCCTACAGTGGTACAGACAGGACTCAGGCAGAGGCCCTGCCCTGGTAATCTTAATACGTGCAAACGAGAGAGAGAGAAGCACACTGGAAGACTAAGAGCCACGCTTGACACCTCCACCCAGAGCAGCTCGCTGTCCATCACTGCGGCTCCGCCTGCAGACGCTGCTGTGTACTTCTGCGGTACAGACGCACAGTGTGCAGCAGGCACCTGCAGCCCCGACACAAACCCTCAGGGCTGCTTCCCAGACCCCAGAAGTGGGTGAAGTGCCTCTTATATCATCCAACAAATAACAGTCTGCTGGCAATGCAAAGGAATTCTTTCAAATTTGTGATTTTTTAAAAAAAATTTTATATTCCTAACCAGTGTGGCAAAGAAAAGACACAGGAAATGGAGTCCTGATACCTTGAGATTCCAGGAAGGAGGTGATGCTGACCTCCACTGTAGTTACACAGATCTACACTGGTTTAGGCAAGGTCCTGGAAAATAGTCAGATTCCTCTTCAGATTGTATTCTTTTGTGGATAAAAAAAAACAAAAAAAAAACAAAAAAAAAAAAACCAGAAAGGATTTACAGTGTTAAAGAAGAAAGCTCTCTATACAGCATTACTTTTAAGCTGGAGGACCACTGTGCCCTCTCAGATGTTTGCATCTGGGCTTTAGAATAAGGGCAGAAACTTTCTGGTCATTTGTTCTCTGTGAACCGGCAATTACCATGTATTCAGGGCCTCCTTCCAAGTGGTGTCATGGAGAATAATCCTGTGATTGTCCAGAGGACAGAGGGTCGTTTCAGTTTCATTCTCTGTCCCAGGCAGTTGCCTGTTCATGTACACAGTTCTACAGAACTTCCCTTTTGTAAATGTCAAAAACACAGCTGGGAGAGGGAGCAGCAGGATTCTAGTATAGGATGCCATTCAAGGAGACTGCTCTGGTACACATACTTTTCTGAGACATTATCCATTGCTCATAATAATCTAGTCACATGATTATAAGTGAAAGATTTCTACTTTTTAACAGTCCCTTTTAGACAAAAATGGCTTTGACTCTCATCTCTGTATCATTTAAAAATTATTGGAAAGAATTCTGTACAGTTAGTACCTTTATTTCCTCAATTCAATCTTGTCTTCATTAACATCAATTCAAGAAATGGCCATGGGAAGACATGCCCTTCAGTTTGATAATGCCAGGGTATGTTTTTCAGAGCACATATTGTCTTCATATTTCAAAACTTTCCTCCCTTCTTTCTAAAACTTATTTTTATTTAAAAAACAAACAAACAAACACATATGCTTACAAAACAAAGCAGGACTCTGCTGTTGCTCCAGCCCTGCACTCTCACCCAGGACTCTCAAATGAGGGATTAACTTTTTATTACTGGGATGGTAATGGCTCTGATACTTATATCACAGTTTAAAACCTGTTTTTTTTTCATTTTCTCTCTTAATTTTAAATACAGTAGAATGCAAGTACAGAAAACTTTAGCACACAGCTCAGTGAAAATGCATTCTTGTTTATATCCGTGCAGTACCATTTTATACACGCTCCTTCAACTGCTCCTCACCCTTCACTTGAGTGACAAAAATTGAGATTTCTGTCATTTTTTTCTCAGGATTTCTCAGAAGATTAGAGAAGTATAAGGTCACAAGGTCACAGTGTGAATTCTCCCTTGTTTGTTTGTTTGTTTTTTTTACTCAAATAGAGCATGACAGTTCATTAATTGTGTCAGTTGTCCAATAAGCACATGAATACAGAAAGAAAATATTGCATATGCACAGAAGAGTATGACTTAGCCATTAATAATAAAATCCTCTCTTTCAGAGTAAAATGATAAAACTGGAGGTCACCACACTAGGAGAAATAGAGAGAAGCACAAAGACAAGCATTGCTTATTTTACCTAATGTGGAAAAACAAACCCAGAAAGATGATCTGACTATAGCAGAGGCACTAACAAGAATGAAGACAATGACATGACAATGGCAGGAAGAGGGGACAAGAGAGTAAACTGAGGTTGCATTCATCAGAATACAGTATATGGGTGTATAACAATGTCATAGAGAAGCCTGCTTACTTGTGTCTTTAATTTGAACTAATAATTATAATGAAAAAACAGAAGTATCTCAGTCACAATAAGACATCTTTTCTTGTTGCTCCCAAACCTTCATTTAGTGGAACAGATGTAACACGGAACAGTGAGGATGGTTATTTGTGCTGAGCTGATGAAGTTGAATGATCAACAATGCTTTTCTTTTTCTTTTTCTTTTTTTGGTTTTTTCGAGACAGGGTTTCTCTGTGTATCCTTGACTGTCCTGGACTCACTTTGTAGACCAGGCTGGCCTTGAACTCACAGAGATCCTCCTGCCTCTGCCTCCCGAGTGCTGGGATTAAAGGTGTTCGCCACCACATCTGGCCAACAACGCCTTTCTTGTCCAGTTAAATTCTACTCATTTTTATTAAAAATCAATGGAACATATGTATGTAGCTTGTCTCTGTCATACCTATTTTAGTTACATTGATATAATGTATATATTGATATTGGTATACATGTCCTACTTTCAATGATAGCAATCTGTTTGGATTACTGCTCTTTAAAACAGCTTTAAAAGCAGTGTGAGTTTTATAACACTGATCTGTTAGTAAACTGTTTAGTTACTCAAGCACGTTTGCTTTCTATGTAAACAATAAGCTAACTTCATCAATTTCTTTGAAGATTTCCATTGAAAATTTCGATAATTTGGCATTGACTTCTAAAAAAAAAAAAAAACAAAAAAACAAAAAAAACAACTTGGGGGAATTCAAAGCTCATGGTCTTGTAAGTCAAGAATGTGACCTGGAACTAGAAAAGCTCATCCTGAGTGAGCTAACCCAGATCCAGAAATATGCACATGGCATGTATTCAATTATAACTGGATATTAGCCATATAGTACAGGATAACTATCCTACAACTGACAGACTGAAAGGAACAGGAACATTGACTTTGATACCTGTTGGTTGGACACTTTGTCCTAGTGGAGATGCTGTGTAGGCCCCCGGTGCAAGAAACTCTTAGCCCTCATGTGACTGATGAACTGAGGTGGGCTGAGATGTGGGGGTACCCCACACTAGAGGAGTAGGATAGGTGGGAGAGGAGGTAGAGGGTAGGAGGGTGGGACCGAGAAGGGTGAAGGGAGGGGGCTGTGACGGAGATGTAACTTGAAGTAATAAGTAAATGTAATAATAATAAAAAAGAATGTGACATGCTTTTCCATTTATTAAGTTCTCTGTACTCCATCAGTATCACAGCCAGCCATTCAGGACTGAGGCCTAAGAGGATTTTTAAGGAAAAAAGATGATCCTGCTATAAGGTCTAGTGTAGTGAAATGTATAGAAAAGCCTTTGTGTCTGGCTTTAAGTGAAATGTAAAGTAAATCCTATGTGTCTCAGTGAAATGTACTGTAAAACCTTCGTGTCTGACTTTGAGATTAGATGTTTCAGCAAAGACTTTGCTATGTTTCGGTCAATCAGTAGAGGCTGTGAAACTGTTTTGAGATTGTTTGAACCTTGAAGAAATGATGTCTCTCTGGAGATTCTGCACTTGGTGCTCCATGGAAGCTTGCAGCTGCACAAACCTTGATCCTAGATACTCCTGGGAAACCTGGAGTTCTTATTTTTGATTATGGCTAGCCATGATTGAAAGAGACTGACACTTGTGTGAGTTGTCTGCTTTCGTGGTCAGCAAGACCAAGATAACTTTGGTAGTTGGAACCTTTCCTAGCTCCAATTAACCTTGTATAATGTTTGGAAAAGTAACTGGAGTGAGCTAGCTGAATGTCAGACATTCCAAGAAGACTGAGCCCCTATGCTCCTTAGGAAAATGAATGCTTATTATCCTGGTGAGTTTCTCTCTCTACTGTGGCACCTACGACCAACATCAAACAATAGTCTAGTTTGGTGAGTCTGCCTGTCTTTCCCTCCACATACCCACCCCAATCTGCCAGATTTAGCATGGGTCCTACATTCAGACCCGTGGCCTAGTCTGACTACCCGTGTCTGCACTGCCACCAAACTGTAGGTTTTTACCAGGGCCTGACCCACCTGACCTCAAACGCTCAGGCCTTTCTTGTAGCATATCCAACCTCTCTACCTAGCCAGATCTACTCCTACATTCCAGTCTTGGACCATGATGTACATCCTACACACAAGCTCAGCCTCCTTGGTCTACTTGACTTAATTCCACCCAAGATATTTCTAATCTCTAGGCCCAGCTTGTTCATACATTATCTCTTGTGTCACAACATGCTCTGCCATATCTGACACAGAACTAGCAAAAGAACACATGCCCAGTTACAATTGCAAAACTAGAAACATTATGAAACATCAAGGCAGAATCTCCACTTTAAAATCTACCAATCCTATAGAAACATTGGTCAACGAGAATTACTTCAATAAACTCAGGACACAGAATTTAAAGGAACAACCATAAACTTCTTTAAAGAATTCAAGGAGTTTAAAAAAGAAACATGCACAAAAATATTCCAGCTAAGTTAAATTCAGGAGAGATAATTTAGGAGAATAAATGCGTGAGTGATGCTCAAGAAACGTAAGCATAAGGCTGATGGAAATGAGGAAGGAAATTCAGGAAGTGAAAGTGGAATTCAATAAAGTAGAAACACTGAAGGAAACTCAAGCTGAAATGAAGATGCGGTTAAAAAAATCAAATAATTCAATGAGAAAACTCAAAGGAAAGTCTTGACTAAAAGGTAAAGCAGAAAATCCAGACACATAAACAAGGAATATAAAGATTAAAAAATACACAAGAATAGAACTTGTAGGAATTGTGGGATACCATGAAAAGAACAAACTTTAGAATGATAGGCATAGATAAGGGAGAAGAATACCAAGTTAGTGTCATAGATCAGGTCTTCTACAAGGTCACAGAAGAAAACTTCCCCAAACTAAGGAAAGGCATACCCATATACATAGAAGAGGCACACAGAACACCAAATAACTCAAGACAAGACAAGACAAGACAATCCCTATGGCATATCATAGTTAAATCACTAAGTATATGGACTAAAAAAGTGTAATGAAGCTAAAAGAAAAAAAAAAGTAAGTCACAAATAAAAGGAAAACCCATAAGAACAGCAGCTGATTTTTCAATGGAAAGTTTGAAAGCCAGGAGAGACTAGAGCAATGCATTCCAAATCCTAAAAGACCATGCATGACAGGCAACTTAGAATAAAGAAACATGAAGCTATAATTATTAAAACATAAGATGTCATTGATAACTCAAACAACACCAAAAATCAACTACACAATGACTACAACTGGTGCACACATTTCATTAGCATCAAATATTAATGATCTCAATTCTCCAGTCAAAAGACAGACTGACCAAATGGATCAAGAAACAAAGTCCATCTGTCTTTTATCTACAGGAAACACATTTCAATTTAAAGATAGTCACCTCCTTTAAGTAAAAGGATAGACAAAAGCACTGCAACTAGGTGGGAGGGACCTGGAAGCAAAGAGAGTTGCTATCCTAAAATCTGATAAAGTAAACTTTAAAATCAATCAGAAGAGAGAAAGAGGGACACTTTGTTTCAATCAAGGGATGAGTTAGCTAAGAAGACATGACTGTTGGATTGGGGTTCCTGGCCACCTCCCCACCCTCCACATGGCCAGGTAAAACCTCATCCCTCTTCCCCTTCTAGCTTCACCCAGTTGGAAGGCCTTTGTGTGGGAATGGCACCAGGAAGATCAGTTCCGCATTCCTGGCATTTCCTATGGTACCCTGACATTTCCCTCATGCTGTCTTAGAGAATCAACTGTGTTTTGATTGTTCCACGGGATCCATTGTGGTCCAGAAGGTGGATCAAATCCATCCATTCACATTCAGAGGAGAATGGGAAGCAGCCACTCTGGATTGTTCATGGAACTCAAGGGAGATCACCTTCTAAATTTTATTGAAATAAGCAACTTTCCAGTGGAGAGGTGGTTTTCCTTATTAGCCAGGATTCTTCTGGTTGGGGTGCAGGTATGGTTGATATTTTGTCTTTTCCCAGAAATCACCCAACTCCATCAGCTTTACCTTATCTTAGAGCTGGAAGAGTCAGCCAAATATTTCTGTGAACTCCTGGGACACAGGAGTGACAGTAAAATCTGAAAAAGACCTCTCAAGAGCTTCTTATCAGATAGCCCTGCTGCAGGAGCCCCATTCAGACGCACACCTGCAGGCAAGTGGGTAATTATGCCTGCTTTAGCTGTTGTCTGGATTAGAGGATTTGTTTACAGGTAAAACGTCGTTCCATCTCTTTTGGAAATTGAAGTTAGTTAATTTCTTCAAATATTTTGTCTTGAGCATTTGACTTAAAAAAAAACAGAGAGAGGATGTGCAAATCTATAGGCGAAGATCTCGCAGTACAATAATTTAAAGTGTTAGTTTCATTTCCAAATATTTTGGAGCACAAAACTGAGACTAGTGACTAGGAGTGTAAATAAGGATCACTTATGGAACTCTTACCCCTTATGTCTGTGTTATGCATAATCAGAGAAACAGAAGCATGAACGATTCAAGAAGTTGGAAGGGTTAGATTTGTGCAGCCAGAGCTCATGGGTGCAGTCTCTGCAAAGCTGTTGTCTTTGAATGTAGATGGAGCCTGAACTTCCTGAAAGTCAGCTAAGCTGACATACAGGAAGAGAGGTTGGATGATCGCTGTGCACAAAACTATGCCTTGGAAATTAAGGTGATACCAAGAAGGAGAGTTATAAGGGCAGAATAAAACTGTATGTCCTTCAACTTCTTCACTGTCATTTGGGGACATCCTTCAGAAGCAACAGCGTGACTTGGATCATGTACTCACACGCTTAACCCAAGGTAGAGAAAGCTGGAAGCCATAGGTGGGGGAGTTGTTAACTAGCAGTAAGATTAGCGGGCAGATTGGATAGCAAGTGGCTGTCCTAGTGTCTGGACTCCTGAATCCCCATGGGATACCAGAGATGGCTGCTGTAGCATGCCTATCTTGCAAGCATTACATGTTTTCTTTTATTCCTATCCCAGAAGCAGAGAAATACAGTTCTGGGGATAACACCTCCATATAGAGAAGCAGAGATGATACAAAGCTGGCAGGAGTACCCATTGTCAATGTGGCTTCCATATACACTTCCTTTAACAATCATAGGATTCAAATAAAGACGATAGAAGAATTACTCTTCCTTCTAATATTGTATAACCATTCTTCACTCAATCACAAGCATGATAACCTTCTGCCCAAGGGAGAATACAAAACTCATCTCCCCACCTATGAGAGAGTGCATGCCTTTTAAGGCAAGCCCACTCTTCCATTGGTATCCAGTAGTTTGATGAGATATAATGTAAGACAGATTGTCAGCTAGGCCATCTTGCTCTGTTACATATAGGTAAATGAAGAGAGTAAGCCATGTTTAAATGTGCATAAGCATAGTCATATGAAATTGAGAAAAAAAATCCCATAATTATTGCTACCTTTTCTTTATCACTGTGACAGATCAACTGTTTAGAAGGAAGAAAGATAGATTTTGGCTCACGTTATCATTCTTTTGGGTCAGAGGCAAGGTGGAGCATCATAGAGCAGGAATGTGCGGCAGAGGCTGAATAACTCAGAATAATCCCTGAATAACAGGGAAAGAAAGGGTCATGGACAAGGTATAGCCCCAGTCACCTTCCAGTGACTGAAAGGTTCCACCTCTGAAAGTTTCCACTGTCTCAACAACGCCATCAGATTATGAACCCTTAGTGCATGAACCCATTTATGAAGGCAGAGCCCCATGATCCAACCCCTTCCCACCTCTGAATGTTGTATGAGGGATCAAACCTACAATGCCGCTAGGGAGTACTTTATATTCAAACATATCACCGTTTTGTTTCTGGAGGCAGGAAGTCACAGAGTCCTTAATGCTGTCGTAGTCATTGTTTCCACAGTGGTCTCACGAGTGTAACTGTCTGTTACCTGTTCAATGACTTCTTTATTTATTACATGCATCTCTATTCACTAGACACTTGATTTTTCCATGATGAAGAGCCTCAGTAAGAAGAAATGTCATACTAATGTGGTGAGGTTGAATCAGCAGCTTGGCAAGTCTGCAGCTACGGCTTCAGCAGGAGAATAGAGGCGAGCAAATGGAGACAGAGACATATTTGAAGAACTTAAGTGAACAACTGCAACAAAAATATGCTGCTAATAGCCAGAGAATATTTACATGCTGCGACCTGAAAGACAAGTTTAAAAGTAATGCTTGTCTTCTCACTGGAAACAATGGAAACCAACATAAAACAGCATTTTAATGAAAAATCAGTACGATTGTAGTCATGTGGGACCACTTTCCATGTCTCTCACCCATTCTTTCCCTTATTCACCCTTTCATTCTTTATTCCTTTCATTTTTTTTTGAGAAAGGAAGTTATTCTATGGTTCTTAGATAAGCAAGAAACTACTGGATTTGTAGTCTTCCTGCTTTATAATACTTAGGAAGTTGAGACTACAAAATGTGCCCCTGTATCCACCTCTGTGATGCATATTTATGGAAAGGCTGAAATTCAGAATTTATAAAAATTTCATGATGACAATAAGAAAAATAATAAAATGTAAAAACAGAATCACTTTCAACCTACTTGTTAGGGAAAAGAGAGTGAAAGCTCTTTGTGCTCCATGTGCACTTTTCAGAATGCTATGTGCTATTGTAGTCCATGGAGTACAAGTTACCATGGGTGAGACACTGAGTTAACTACCCATTCACCATCTAATTTAAATGTCCTGACAACTCCTTCCATATTCACCTAACCCTCCTGACTTCATGTCTTTTTTCTCTCTTTGTAAGAAACCTGTGAAGTACAATTACTGCTGCCCATTTATGAGTAGATACAGGACCATCCACTAAAGCAGGAGAAACCCACAAGGTGCTAGCTACCCCATAAGGAAAACACTTTTCCTTTCTCCTAACAGTCATCAATTGTCAATAGTTCTTTAGCTAGTGGTGAGAGTCGTGGGTCTTAGCTAGTGGTGCGAGTCGTGGGTCTCTCCTGTTCATGCTGGAATGGTAGCTTGATGGTACAGGTCTTGTGTAGATAAACACAGTTGCTGTGAGTTCATGGGTCCATCATCAGTACTGTCAAGTCCAGAAGACTTTGCTTTTATAATCTTTCCACCCCCTCTTCCAAGATGAGCCCTGAGCCGTGTGTGTGTGTGTGTGTGTGTGTGTGTGTGTGTGTGTGTGTGTGTGTATAGTATAATATAGATGTACCATTTGTGGATGAGCATTCCACAGACAGTTTTTGTTTGTACTTTGTCCAGTTTTGAGTTTCTTCATTACTGGCCCTCCCTTGCATAAAAAAGCTTCTATGATGAGGTCTGTGCATTTTTTTTTACAGGTATACACATACATTCGAAGGCTATGATTGCCATATGAGGGAGAACTTCCTTTTTAGCTTCTGAGATTGTGTGACCTTGCTTAATATTATACATAAGGTTGTCCATTTCCTGCTTATTTATGAGATTCATGTTTAAAATGCAATTTGATACTATGTTCACTAAGGAAAATAATGGGTTTATCCATAGGGTCTATGATCTCCCAACCACAGATTTTTTTTTTTTTGGTAAGATTTACAGTACCATCCTGTATGTTGTGAAAAAGTCTAAATCTATTTTTCTTTATTGGGAGTCAGTCTCTTTTTCATGCTCCCCGTGGAAGAGGGCCATAGGGTTTCATTGAAGTGCTGCCATCTGGTGTCCAGCTGGGATATTTGTGATGTTTATACTGGCTCCATTGCTGCCCTTCAGTGTTCATGTGTTAAATAATGACAAAGCCTACTGTAACAGGAGCATCCACCAGATAACTGAAATCAAATTCCCGGTGTAGCAATCATGCCAGAAAAGATTCAGGAGGACTGGCTCTTCTTTCATCTGTTGCTCTCCTAGGTCTGTTTGAGCTTGAATGGAAAATGCACAGGGCTCGAGAGTTAGTACTGCACTTCGGAAAGAAAGCTTGGCATTGTTATGCAGGTGCGAGGACATTTCTTCCTACTATGTGAAATGGTGTCTACTGCTGTGTCCCTTATTGCACTGTAGAAATATTGTGAGGAGTGGAAACAAATGTCGATGGAGAAAATGTGTCATTTAAAGGTGATTACACAGTAGAGTGTTTCCTCTGTTCTATTTACAGTATCTCCCAATGTCCCAATATAACATTGCAATATAGTGGTTTCCCAAGTAAGAAGTTTATTAGGCTAGGAATAAGTATGGACCTCCATGAAATGTGATATATAAATCGAAAAGTATACCTGTAGGGAGTTAAATTTAGTAAATATATAGGGGTTTCTGATACAGTCCCTTAATTCGGGGCAAAAAGATCAACTTGGCTGTGACCAATTAGCTTATCAGCTTGTGGACTAAAAACAGGAAACAGGAAAGACTTAATGGACTAAAAAACAAGGTTGAAGCCAGGTGAAAAACAGGAAAGACTTAATGGACTAAAAAACAAGGTTGAAGCCAGGAAAATCAGGAAAGACTTAATGGACCAAAAAACAAGGTTGAAGCCAGGAAAATCAGGAAAGACTTAATGGACCAAAAAAAAAAAAAAAAAAAAAAAGGTATTTGGCCTGGCATTGTTTTCAGCTTTAAGTGGGCAGAGCCCAAATTAAGCTGAAACAGGTGGAACAAGGAGAGATCCTATTTAAGGACAAGTGGATGGAGCCAAGGGGGCCCCATGCTAGAGAGCTCGGATGCTATTGAATCCTCACACTAGAAAGGACAATGAGTAGTTTGTATTGTCTGATGGAGAAAGTGCTGGTGAATTGATGGCCTGATTTCCCTGAGGCAGAAAGAAGCTGGTGATCAGAGAAAGCCTCAGCAAGACAGCAAAAGGCCAAGGACTAAACCCTGTGGCTCAGCTTTTGCCTAGAGGGGTTTGACCTGTCCGAACAGTGGCCTAAACGAAACAAACGGTGGACAGCTTTAAAGACTGAGGCAGAGTGGCAGAGTTGCTGATGTTAAGGAAATAAGTTGGCCTACAGACGGCTGAGGTCTCCCAGAGAGGAGAAAGCCTCAAGCCTTATTTAAGGTGAGACTTTGATAGCCAATTTACCCTGACGAATCTACATCCAAGATATTCCAGAAAAAAGACTGCTAAGTGCATTAAAGGGTCTATCATAGAGCCTGTGTTCCTGACGACTGAGGACCTGCCCCAGAGACTGTATCCTTCTAAAAGTTTATGAAAATAGTTGTAATAGTTATCAATAGTTTTAGTGGTGAGGTCAAAGGGGTTGTAGGAATTTGTACGATTAGTAGTTAAGTGTTTATATTTTTTATAAGTGCATATAGTTATCAATAAATAAATAGTTAATAATTTAAAAAAGTTCGGTTACATACACCACAGAAAAATATTATAAACTTTGCTTTATGAGTCAACTTCACTTTAATTTCAGATGTGTCTCCCAATCCTATATTTTATATATCAAGTGGATCTAGCTGAATACCCTACATGAGGAGTTATTATTCTCATTGGAGTTCTTCAAGGCTTTAGTGCCCCCTCCCAGGGATGTACTATGATGTAGAGCTTGACACTATAGAATTGGTATGAATTTAAATTTTTAGGGGCCCCCGGGGCCTTCTTGTCCATCAACTTACAGAGAGATATATCATATATAGTAGTGGGGTTTTATATAATAGCAAAACATGTTGATATTAAAATTGTGAATTATAATGTCACACAATTCCAAAAACTCAGAAGCAAAGGAATATTGGAATGAAGAGTAAAGGAGATAAACAAAGCAATGATACTATAATCCCTCAAAGGCAAAGCAAGTATCAAAGCTGCTTTTGTTTCAAGTTAGAGCCTAAAATAATTACATTAAATATAAGCTGCAAAACATTCCAGTCAAAGGAGAAGAACCATAAAGTGAGTCTAAAACCCCACCATGCAATCCACACCATTCTAAAAAAAAAAAAAATCTCCTTTTACTGACAATGCTTATATCCAGCATAAGAAAATAATAAGCCTGCATTAATATCAGATAACTTTCTGTTTCATGTAACTCATTCCACATTTAATTTTTAATTAAATTAATTTTAAATTAGCAATTAATATCCAATTCAATAATTGGAAAAAAAGTTTCAGGAATGTGGCTCCTAAGAAGTTATCCAGCAGATGGTCCCACATCATGCATATACAGGCAGCACTAGGTGGACTTACTGGGTATTGATTTAAAACACACACAAATACACACACACACAGCATGAAGTTGGAAGGGAGAAGTTGAGGGGGTAGGGAAGGCACTGGAGGAGAGCGAATGGATCCAAACATGTTATATGAATCAATATTAAATACAATATTTAAGGAAAAATGAATTTGGAAAATGGTCAAGAATGATGGAGCATGAGGTGTTCATTGATGGTTTGAAATCTCACTTCTTTACTGAAACCTTACACATCTCCCTTTGTATATGTGCTGGCTACATTCGACATATTTCCATAGTCTGTGCTTCACCACTATTTAGTTCAAAATAGCTTCTCACTTCCCCTTTCATATCCGCCCTTACCAGTGGGTCACTTTATTTAATTTCCACGAATACTTGGTGGTATTTTGCCATTTGTCATGTGACTTATTTCTACATTACTCTGTGGCCAGCAA
Organism: Lophiomys imhausi; assembly: GCA_907164525.1. NCBI lineage: Eukaryota > Metazoa > Chordata > Mammalia > Rodentia > Muridae > Lophiomys > Lophiomys imhausi. Next base: position 4,892,210 of record CAJQZJ010032031.1, on the reverse strand, counting down.
ACACATGCCATGTAACTTCAGTCCCTTCCGGTTCACTGGTATATTTTGAACTGTCTGAGTATATGGTCTGTCTAAGAGAACACCTTAAGCCTTTCAAAGTGTATGTGTGTTATAAGTACCTTAATCAGTCAGCCTAGTTTCATCTGAAGATGCTCCAGTCTATTGCTTGAATCATCTCAGAACTATACAGACAAAATCATGATGGCATTTTGCTGGCTCTTCTCACTATTGTGTTATCATTATTGCTTGTCTAAAGTCACTGAAATCTTTACAATTCTGATTAAAATAGATAAGCTTGTTTCAGTTTTTTAGGTAAGGGTTCACATTTTAGACTATTTGATATGTGCCACACCCCCCATTTCACCAAAGTAACTATCTTTATATCCAGCCAGAACTTCCCTGGATACTCAGTGCTAGCAAAGGTGTCTAAAGGCCAGCCCAGGGAGAGCAACCTGAATGTGTCTACATAAATAATGGCTGCGATGGGGCACAGTGAGAGGGAACTACATCTGACTCATAAGAGCATGTGTGGACTTCATTCTGTAAGGAGGAATCTCCAGGCAAACACCACTAATGAATTGTTTGTTCTGAGTTAAACAAAGGGTGGGGCTAGAGAGGTGAGGAACAAATGGGGGAGATGATGAGAGAGAGAGGAGAGAGAGAGAGAGAGAGAGAGAGAGAGAGAGAGAGAGAGAGAGAGA
>CAJQZJ010032031.1:4861127-4891499 GCA_907164525.1 Lophiomys imhausi | reverse complement strand
AGAGAGAGAGAGAGAGAGAGAGAGAGAGAGAGAGAGAGAGAGAGAGAAAGAGAATCAGAGTTGAGAAGTCTTGCAAAATTCTATTGGCCTATTGGCCCTGGTGTCTGCTAATATTCCCCAATACTCTGAGAATGGGAGAGAGGGATAGAGAGACACACAGACAGACAGAAAGGGGCGGGGGAAGGAAATCTCAGATCCAAGAGCCATCTGGCCAGAAGAATAAGACTAAATTTCAAATTGATTTCTGTTTTTTTCTGGTTCTCTACAAAAATGCTAATGAGAAAATTGTGGGAACGGCATATTTTTCTGTTTTCTCACATTGAACAAAACACACTTTAAAGACTCAATTTCTGTTTTTGACTATGTGATAGGGTGCAGGACTACTTGCAGGTTACTGCTTTTATACCCAAAGGGTAATGGATCCCAAATTTAATAGTTTTATCATATGCTAATTTTTTCTAAAGAAAATTACCCTTCCGTTATGCACTGCCTGTTTTTCTTTAGGTTCGGATTTGACACAGCACAGATTAGCTTCGAAACATGAAACACACTCTACATAGAAAGAACACAGATTTGCTTCAAAGAATCTTCATCTTGCAGGGACCGCCAGAGGGCGACATTGCGAAGACTAGACACCCCCATTTCCGCAATTGATCCCCGCCTTCAACTCAGTCCCTCCCTGTATCTGGCAGAGTATCTGACAACTGAAGACAGTCAGAGGCCAGAAAGTCAGGACCAGCATTACACCTGCAGGTTTTTTTTCCTTCTTTATAATTTTACCTAAACAAGGAAGGTGTCTTGTCAACCTTGTGCCACCTGTCTCCAAGAACTGGGAGCCTCAGCCACTTTCCTGCACAAGCCAAGCTTTTCCGGAAAGGCTCCAGAGGTGTTTCCAGTGCTCAACCATGCTCCCGGTCCTCACCTCATTCCTGGGGATACATTTTTTCCTGGGTGAGTAAAACATCCTTAGTGTTTGCAGATGCACACAGTTCACCGTTTTTCTCACTTGAATTTCACTAAGATAATTTTTCATCATGAAGTCTGCATCACATTCATTGACTTATCATTGATTTTGCAGGAGCTGTCCAAGCACAGTCAGTTACTCAGTCTGACGCCCTTGTCACTGTCTTCGATGGAGACTCAGTGGAGCTGAGATGCCACTATTCCTATAGTGGAACCCCTTACCTCTTCTGGTACATCCAGCAACGTGGCCAAGGACTCCACTTGCTCCTCAGGTACTATTCAGGAGACCCGGTGGTTCACGGCGAGAACGGCTTTGAGGCTGAGTTCAGCAAGAGTGACTCCTCCTTCCACCTGAGGAAAGCCTCTGTGCACGGGGACGACTCGGCTGTGTACTTCTGTGCTCTGAGCACACAGTGTGTGGGGCTGCAGGGGGAGCTGAACACAAACCTCTGAGATTGTGGGAAGGTTACAGTAGCTGAATGGCTTTAGATCACCCATGCTTCTATAAGGAACCCAAATAAACTCACTGGTTCTCCACGTTGGACTTCTCTGGAATTGTTATTTTAGTCTGTCACTGGGATCCTATCTGGGGTGTATAGACAATTGGTTAAGACTGCCAGGAAAAGTGCCATAGCAGGATAAAAAGCATAAAATGGTTCCCAAGATGTGATGGCTTCCTTAGTGGTTGCATTGCAGATTGCATTTTCCACTGACTGATTATCTCCATGAGACTTGAAGATACAACTCAATTCCACATAACCAATGACTACAGTGGGTATTTACATAGCGTGCACTAGAAGGAGAAGTGCTGGCTTCTTTCAGCTTCTGACTGAAGGTTAGTGTTAAGCAAGGGCAACTGCTTGCACTCAAGGCCTCAAGAGCCTCAGAATCACTCTCTGTCAGTGATGTTCGCTTAGTCCCCTTGACTCAATGTAGAATCACACCGAAGAAAATCTCAATTAGGAGTTATCTGGATTAGGTTGGCCTGTGAGCACGTCTGTGTTGGATTACAAGGATCATTGTAGGAAGACACAGCCTGAACATCAGCAGCACCATTCTGGGCCCTGCCAAGAAAGAAACGGAGCGGGTGAACAGAGCAGGGGATGCAAAGACGCTATGCTCTTTGTTCCTGATTATTATGGGGATGTGACAAGTTCACTCAAGTTTCTGCTGCTGTGACCTCCATGCAGATGGACTGTAACCTGGACTCGTTAGGTCAAATAAACCCTCTTCCTTTTAAGTGATTTTTGTTAGGCTGCTTTGTCACAGCAACCATACGTCGTCTCCCTACGTGAGAGTAAAGGGACAGAAGGCAGGAAGGAGACCAGAGTCTGACTTCAACAGATAAACTATTCCAGACAGTGAAGGACAGACACTCTCTCGTGGGAAGGAAGGGAATATCTGGAGTTTGTAGAGGGCACTGGGATGAGGAATCTTGTGCAGTTTCAAGGGGCTGCATGCAAGTCTGCAGACTCTCATTCCTGTGTTGTCTGCTCATTTGAGACAGACTGTCTTGGGAAACAGGCTGAATCACCAAAACATTTCCTTTCTGGAGATCACTGGTAATGGGTGGAGCAAGGACAGCTGTAACCCCGTAGGGATTCTGCTTGTACAACTGAGGTATACTATTATGTGTCATCAATGCAGCATTACTTATTCTTCTGTGTGACAAATGTTACATACAAACACAAATGAGGAAGTGGAAAACCTCAAAGCTTTAGACAGTCATATTTATTATTTAAACAAATTATAACATCATTTAAATTTATTTATCTAAATCAATATAGTTTTAATCAAAAAGCCATATTTTTCTTTTTACTATTTACCAATAAAATTGTCATTGTTCTTGTTTTTCTTCTCAATACTATTATCTTTCATTCTCTGACAACAAAATTCACAAACTTTGTTTCCCAATTTTATTTTTGCATTTCTAGTATATATGTATTTGTTATCAGTGGATAGCTCTGTGTTTTAAAAACATATGCCAATAATAGAGCATTGTAAGCAGGACTGTGAAGCTTGCTGTTTTCACTAAAGTAATTCAGAGACATGGAAAATGTGTAATAATCTATTTCAATGTTTTTAATCGCTATACACCATCTCAATTCACGAATATGTACTATCACCCTTGATGGACATTTGGGCAGGGCTGTTCCAGCAGAGGTAATGGCAGTCTTAGTCAGAAGTCAGGCTCACAAATGCAAAGGCCTCCACGAGTCATGTTTCCAATGTGGTGCTTCAGCCCTCGGTATGGTTCAGTCTTCCGTTCTTAGCCCTTGCTACCTCTCCTCCCAAGTCAAATGTTCAACTATTAGGGAACAAGACCAAATAGGCCACCCAGACTTAGAAGAAGCATGCCACGAACAGGAACCAATACTCACCATTACAGTTACAAAACTCATGAGGATAAAATTTTTAAGTATTCACATTGTCTGTATTTCTCTAGTAATGTGAATTATATGGGTTGGTCTTAGTTAATTTTATACTTCCTGAAGAGACTCCATGACCTAGACAATGTATAAAAGAAAGAGTTTATTTTGGGGCTTGCAGTTTCAGATGGTTAGAGTCCATGATCATCATGGTATGGAGCATGGCCGCAGGCAGGAGCGCATGGTACTGGAGCATACATGTTGAGACAGGGAAAGTGACATTGAAAATGGCTTGAGTCCTCTGAAACCTCAAAACAAGACCATTCCTCCTAACTCTCCCCAGTTTTACCTACTGGGAACCAAGTATTCAAACATATGAACCTATAGGGACCATTATTGTGGAAACAACCACAGGGTTTATTATTCTTATTTGTAAAGTGATGGAGACTAACCCCAAGGCTTTATGCATGATGGCTAGGTGCTCTATCACTGAGTAACATTTATAACATTAAAAAATTTTCAATCAAATGCATGTAATATAAAATTGTCATTTTTCTTTGCAAAACTTTTATTGAGTTCTTATGATAAATGTTTCAAAGGGGAAACAAATTGCTATTTTAAGAAGTGACATTCCTTTAACTAAACAACATTAATTTGTTAATTTAAGAAATATTTATTAGCTATCCTTTAGGTTTTTTTTCCATTTGTTCAGGTGTGGGGATCATACAATGGAAAACGTTTCTTTTCTCCAACATAACTTGGTAGTGATTAGACATATGTTGACATTTCTAGCTTGTGGCATTTTCCTAGTGGATTACCACATGTCCAAAACTGATTAAATAAGAAACTTAGAAATGGCATTCCTGAGCCGGGCTTTGGTGGCGCAAGCCTTTAATCCCAGCACTCGGGAGGCAGAGGCAGGCGGATTTCTGTGAGTTTGAGGCCAGCCTGGTCTACAAAGTGAGTCCAGGACAACCAGAGATACACAGAGAAACCCTGTCTCGAAAAACCAAAAAAAAAAAAAAAAAAAAAAAGAAATGGCATTCCTAGGTAAGATAATGTACAAGGTGCAAATAAGCCTATCACAACTACTATTCAAAATCACAGAAAAACCATCCAATAGCTACCAGTTGTCTTAGACAAAATAAAAGAGCTAAGAGTGGCATCTATCGTTGACTTTTGAGAATATAGGTCAACAATCCTTTGAGGTTAGTAAATTGCCTATGGGTGTGTGGGGGGTGTATCTACCCAACACAAACCCATTTCCTTTTTAATTCATCCTTTTACTATAGCTTAACCTCTCCCAAGTTAAGAGATTAAGATCCACACACTCCAGTAGCTCAGAAAATGAACTCTTCCCCTGGACTGGTGATTGTACTCTTCTTAATGTTTGGTAAGTGGAATGACACATTGAACTTCTGTCTTTTTCCATGACATTGATGCAAATTTTAACAACAATTTTTCCTATGAGGCAGAATACAGGTCATCGCTGCATTGAACTGTTATTAATTTCTCTTTTTAGGAGAAAGCAATGGGGACTTGGTTACTCAGACAGAAGGCCAAGTGACACTCTCTGAAGGGACTTCGCTGACTGTGAACTGTTCCTATGAAACCAAACAGTACCCATCCCTGTTCTGGTACGTGCAGTATCCCGGAGAAGGTCCACAGCTCCTCTTTAGAGTCTCAAAGGCCAACGAGAAGGGAAGCAGCAGAGGGTTTGAAGCCACATATGATAAAGAGACCACCTCCTTCCACCTGCAGAAAGCCTCAGTGCAAGAGTCAGACTCGGCTGTGTACTACTGTGCTCTGGCTGACACAGTGGCAGAAGCTGCAGGGGGAGCTGAGCACAAACTCTGAGAAGCAGGGGACTGGCTGCTGGGTGTGTGTGAGATCACTCTTTTAGGGACCACAGGCAGATCTGCTGATGTTGGTACTCACCACACACCCTGGCACTGTTGCATTATAAACGCAACCAAATTAACATTAAGAACACATTAGGAGAACAGGAAGGAAGCATGCCTTACTTTCAGAGACAGAGAGAGAGAGAGAGAGAGAGAGAGAGAGAGAGAGAGAGCAGTCACACACAACAGTGATTTCCTTTTTTTGTTTTGTTTTGTGAGATGGGATTTCAGGTTTTCCAGGCTGGTCTTGAACAACTTGTGAAGCTGAGGCTGGCTTTGAACTCCTCTTCTTCCTGCCTGAACCTCCAGTGGGCTAGAGTCATAGCACGAACCATCACATTAACCTGAATTTGATTTCTTAAATACAAAATCTCTTGTTGAATGAAACTGTCTATATATTCATCATCACCTGTAATTTTAACCCCCTGATCATGACTCATGTCATTCATGGAATTATCACTTGTAGAGACTAACAATTGCTTATGAGGCTGCACCTGCTCCATATCTTCCTGGTAAGCTGCAGCAAGAAAGGGTTATTTCCTTTTTTTCCTTTCAAGTTCTGATAATTTATTTGTTACTTCTAAAGATTTTTATTTTAGACTGAATTTAGAAGTAGACACTCTCAGTGGAGACAGTCTATGTCTTGTGAAAATATGGTCCTGCCATTTTTATTTGGCTTCCTTCATTCTTTTGGCCAAATATCTAGCATATTTTACAGCCACTTCCTTATGTTTCTAGTGTATTCTTTTTTTTTTTTTTTCAGTGCGATCTGTCAGCAGTCATGATATGCATGGAGTAAAAAGATGCTGAATCTTGAGTGCTTTGATCTTGGAGAAAAAGTGAAGTAAGACAAAGAGACAAGTGTAATCAATTCTGTTTGTAGGTCAAGAAGAGGGAAACTGATTTAAGCACTGGGTAATTCAGGGGGACATTGTTAGGAGAAAGAAACTTGGATTGTGGTGGACTTAGATAATAAAGGTCAAGAATTAGAGTGGTATAGACAGCTATTCCAAAGAAATGCATAGACCTCAAAGATAATTAGCAACAAATGAATGGATATTCACATGTTAATGGAAAAAGTATTGTTTCTTTCTGTAGTATATTACAAAAGAGCAAACAGATCCCAGACCAAAACTGTACCAGCCAAGTTATGAATAATTAAAAAGAAATTAAGTTTGGATGTTGTGTATGAAAGAGAGAGAGATAGAAAGATAGAGAGAGACAGAGACAGAGAGAGGTAGGAGAGCAAGCAGCTCTATGCAGAGATCAGAAGAAGACATGGAATGTCCTAGAGCTGAAGTTGCATGTAGTTCACAGCTGGGAACCAAACTTGGGTTTTCTGCAAGGACAGTCAGTGCTCTGAAACACTGAGTCATCTCTCTAGCCCCAGTGAAATATGTTTAAGTAAACATAGAGATAAAGTTTCATGACATGAATTGGGCAAATGTTTCTAGGTTATAACAAAAGGGCAAGAAACAAAGTGAAGATAAAATATAAAGTGAAGATAAAATAGTTGGTCCTCACTCAAGTGAGAAACATTTAACCTTTACTTTTTTCAGTACTAGGATTGAACTCAGGCCCCATGAATGCTAGGTAAGTGCTCTTTTGAGCTATAGCTCTAGTTCTAAAAAGTTTATGTTTTAAAGTAAACATTAATAAAGTGAAAAGAGAATCCCAAAGTTGAAGGAAATATTTGCAAATCATGTATCTGCTGAGGCAGTGCCAAACAGAACACATAAATGCCATGATTAAAAATAAACAAAACAAAACACTAGCTTTAATCCCAGCACTTGGGAGGCAGATCACTGTGAGTTCGAGGCCAACTTGGTCTACAAAGCGAGTCCAGGAAGCCAGAGCTGTGACACAGAGAAATCCTGTCTCGAAAAACAAACAGTCCCCCCCACAAAAAACCCAACCTCCCCAAAAAAACTTCCCCAAAACAAAAAACGCTATGATAACATAAAAAGAAACTCAAAGTAGATAAATGATTGAATGCATGGCCCTTTAATAAGCATTCATGGTGGCACATATTTGCAGTTGCAGCACTCATAATGATGAGGTGGAAAGACTATGAATTTGAAGCTAGCCTGGGCTACACATGACTATTTCAAACATAGCCAAAAGCACAAGAAAAGATAACAAACAAGATCAGTCTTCACTATAATGTGACTTCACTCACCAAAATAGATAATATCAAATGGATGGCAACTGTTGGCATAGGTGTAGAGTCTTCGCATACTGCTCTTGGGAGTATAAAGTGCTGTGGTCAATAGCAACTCTACTTCCATTCTTATTCTGAAAAGAATTGAGAACATGCCCACACAGAAGGCTGAACCAAATGTTCAGGCCAGAACTAGTCATGATAACCCCAAGGTAGAAAAATCTAATGCCTATCACTAGATGAATGCAAAGACATCATATATATTCAATGGGATATTATGCAGCAATACAATGGATAGCATACTGATACACAATAGAAAATGATGTCCCCTAAAATCTAACAAGTGAAGATGATGTGATGATTCTTCTTGGTTATGAGTTTGGCTGGATCTGGAATCAACTAAAAGACAAGCACTGGGCACAGAGTTTCTACTCCTCTGGAGGAACCTGACTGATTGAGCACCACACTATTTTCACATGCATTGTTCAGTATAGACAATTCTACAAACACATAATTTTTTTTTATCTGTTTAGAGTTAGGGAGCCCAGATATTATGGAAATGAGTGTGATGGCCAGTGATGATGGTAACACAACTGTATGAACAAGATACCAATTATTGAATGTATAAATGCATATAAAAATAGACATTTTAGGCCGGGTGTGGTGGCACATGCCTTTAATCCCAGCAGTTGGGAGGCAGAGGCAGGTGGATCTCTGTGAGTTCAAGGCCAGCCTGATCTACAAAGTAAGTCCAGGACAACCAAGGATATACAGAGAAACCCTGTCTTAAAAAACCCTCCAAAAATATACATTTTAAATGATTCAAATTGTATGACATATAAAGGATACCTCAGAGGATCTGTTCAAGACAGAAAGCTCTAGAAAGATATAAAAGCATATTATATAAAAGTATCACTAAAAATACAAACAAGCATACAAAATAAATCCAGTGGCGCAACTTTCTAATTTGATCCAGAGTTTGTCCCCTTCTCACAACTTCTGATCCTACTGCTCAATTGAGCCCAAGTATCTGGCAGGTCCTAGAGCCTTCAAGTCCTGCTCATTAGGTTTCCTGCATCTCTACTTGATAGAGGACATGTTCTTTTTCAGAAATTGGCCAGATGGATTCTTTAAAAAATATGCAATCTTAACTAGCAAAATAAATCAACAACGAAACAACATTCTCCCCACCCAAACATTTCCTAGTTCATTTATGATAAACCCAAAAGTTTTATTAACTAAACACTGTGTGTCACTGTAACCTCTAAGAGTCCTTAGGTTTCTTTATACTTACTTTGAAAATCATCCCTTTGAATATGCTTATAGATAATTTCCAATTTTTCCTCAAATCTACTTCAATGAAGTCATCTCTAAGTACCACATATAGAAGGATAATTATTTATATTTCATTCAGTCTTAGTCTTTTCTGCATGGATACATATATCATCTATCTATCTGTCTGTCTGTCTGTCTGTCTGTCTATCTGTCTATCTATCAATCAATCAATCTACCTTCCACAGTTATACAGTCTGGAATTTCAATATAAGAATGTTGACAAGTTTTTTTCTGAAGACTTTCTCTTGACTTGTAAATGAGCCCTTCTCCTTAAGTTCCCATATGCTTTTCTCTGAGGATGTTCTATTATATGAACATCAGTCTCATTTAATTAGAGTGTGCCTCATTTTTTGACTTGATTGTTTTTAATGGCCCTGTCTTTGAATACAGTCACTTTCTGAGGTTCTTAGGGTCTTAACTTCAACACAAACATCTTGGAGAGGCACAATTCAATGATCAGAAGATATGACATTAAACATACTGAATGCATGAAGAATGTAGACTCCTCCCTGACCAAGTGTCCTTGGTATTTCTGGTGACTGAGAAATCATATACACCCTGGATGATGAGGCTTCTCTACCTTTTCATAGAAAATGAGAACCATTCAGCCAGAAACAACTCATTAAATATCATGATTCAAACCAAAAAGAATGGAGATAAATGGAACACAGATTCAAATTAAAAATGTTTATTCACCTGTCCCTAGAAGCACTGCAGATGTGATTACTGTGTCACATGTGCATAAGTAGGTGGCAGAGAGGGGAGAGGCTATTTCTAAATTCAGTGTTCTGAACTATGAGCATCTGAATGAATAGTACGTTAAAATTCCTGTAAAAAAGCAAGCTGGATGTGGATTCCAAGATGGCAGCAGCCTGCACGGATGCATTTTGAACTCGGGGAAAACAGATATAAGCCCATAGAGTTATAAGATGCTTAGCAACAACCTGAGAGTCACGAACCCACTGGGTTTCACCCAGCAACCCAGGGACTAATAAAAGTCCCTAGGTAAGACTCTGCTCTCCTGGACACTCAAACAAACAAACAAACAAACAGAAGAGCGAAACTGAAGAAGCCACTGACTCTGGGAAAGAAGGAGAATCATCACCATGAGAGGACCTCTGAGTATGAGCTACTCAAATACCCAGCGAGCAGCTTTGCAGGGTTACTCACCAGCCTCCTGTGCTCCCAGATTCCACGCAGGCATTCTTACAAAAGGGGGAAGATCAGCCGAACCACGGGAACAGGTATATTCTCAGTGGAACCATTGTGGCCGCAAACCACAGCACATTCTGAGCTGTGGGACAACAGCAGAACCACAGTGGAGCAGCGGTCTGGGAGATTCAAGCATATTTGGACCTGCCCAGAAAGGTGTTGGACGTACATGCCCCGCTATTGAATTTACAATCACTAGGAAGAACACTGCAGCTAGGCAAAGCATCTGGATACATTTCCAGTAGTGGGCTACGCTACCGGCACCAGTGCAGTGTCCTGGGCCTTGGAGGATGGTGGCTCCAATTGCCAGTATCCACAGGACAGCTCCAGCACTCAAATCAAGACCAGCACAGCCACAGGAATGGTGATATCAGAGCAGGCTGAAGGGGGATGGCCGGGTTGGAAGGCTGCTAGGAACTCCATGGAGTCCAAGCCCTGGACAGATTGTGGGGTAATATCAGACCCCTTTGCTAGTGCTGGCTCCTCAGGTAGGAAACCAGATCTTCAGCATCTACAGTTCTACCCCTGAAGCATAAAGTTCTTGAACTGTGTGCACTGCCTGAGTGACTCAGACTAAGGGCTTAGTGCTTAGGGCCAAGAGGCACAGAGGTACCCTGGGGACCATCTATGTAGATTGGACAACAGCAGAGAAATACATGTGCTGAAAGGCAGTGTGTGGGCCTGCCCAGCAAAGCCAGGGACAACAAACAATTTGGTACTGGAAATATAGACACTGGAGGATCGGGGTCACCAGATATGGACACTGAGTACTTCTTGCTGGGAGATAGCACTCCCTCCCTCTTGGATCCTTTCAGGACTCCAGCTGGCAGATTCAACTCCCAGATTTAGGACCTCCAGAGTTCACAGCATCTGTGCAGGGGCTAGGCTTGGACACCCAGGAGCATACCAGCAGAGCCGCTACATGCTTAATACCCAGGCTACAACACAGAGAGCTCTGACTCAGGAGCAGTGAAATAATCCTGGACCATTGCTCATTGCTTGGGAGATGTGGGCTGTACCAGATCACAGTGCTTCTGGCTATTAGACACACATTGAACTTGAGAACCCCGAGAGCAGCTAGGGAGGACCACGAACATTGTCCCGACATGTAAGCTGCAGGGGAGCTTCAGGGGAGCTACAGCTCCAGCCAACAGTCTGTGGCCTGCAACTTGCACCATCATCGCTACGAAGACCAGTTGGATCTCAGGAACATATCCCAACACAACCCTTGACCTGAGTCACCAATTGGGACACAACAGGAAGGGGTGAGCTCTGGGAGACACACTGAGAACAAACCTCCACACAAGGCCCCATCCAGTCTGTGGAGAGCTACAGATCACCAAGCTATACAACTTCTATACCAAAGCGCCTTTCTTGGCATCAAGCCCAGAAGGCACCAGGAACAAACAGCTAAGAAAAACCAGATGGCTAAAGGTCAGTGAAGGAACAGATCTGACAAGAGTCAGGGAAATATGGGAAAAATGGGAAATATGACTCTAACAAATGCAGCTATGCTAGTACAGCAAGCTCTGACCACTCCACCACAGCTGAAACACATGAAAAGTCTATAATTTGGAAAGTGATAGAGTCTTTACAAGAAGAAATTAAATCTCTGAAGGAATTCAAAGATTCCTCAATTTTACAAACAAAAGCAATGGAGAATACCATTAGAGATCACCAAGGCAAAGTGGATCAACATGAACAGGAAAGAGACAAGGCAATGAAAGATTAAAAAGAGTTGAAAGATTTGCAGACAAAGACAAGCAAATTGGAACAGGAAACAAAAAAAAAAACCCAAATAAAATTGTTCAAGATTTGAAATTGAAAGTGGAAGAAACAACGAAAACACAATCAGAGTTAATCCTGGAGGTGGAAAATCAAGGGAAGTGAGCAAGAACTACAGACATGAGTATCAAAAATAGGATACAAGAAATGGAAGACAGAATCTCAGGTGTGGAAGATTTGATGGAAGAAATCAGTACAATAGCCAAAGAAAATGATAAATCTAAAAAAGTTCTCACCCACAACATCCAAGAAATCAAGGACTCAATGAAAAGACAGAACCTAAGAATTATTGGCATAGAAGAAAGAGAAGACTCCCGACTTCAAGGTCCAGGAAACATCTCCAAAAAATCATAGAAGAAAACTTCCCAAACCTAAGGAAAGAGATGCCAATAAAATTCCAAGAGGCATACAGAACACCAAACAGAATAGATCAGAAAGAAATTCCTCTAACCACATAATAATTGAAACTCCAAATGTAAAGAATAAAGAAAAAATATTAAAAGCTGTAAGAGGAAAAGGTCAAGTGACATATAATGGCAGACCCATCAGAATTACACCTGACTTCTCCTCAGAAACGTTAAAAGACAAAAGGGCCTGGGCAGATGTCCTACAAGCCCTAAGAGAACATACGTGCCCAGCCAGACTACTATATCCAGCAAAACTCTCTATCAACATAGATGGAGAAAACAAGATATTCCATGACAAAATCAAATTTAAACAGTATCTACCCACAAATCCAGCCCTACAGAAGATCCTAGAAGGAAAATTTAAACCCAGAGAAGATAACTACACCCAAGAAAACAGAGGAAGCAAAAAACTCCCCTGCAGCTAAACCAAAAGAAACACACAACCACCACCTACATCAAAATAACAGGAAATAACAACCTTTGGTCATTAATATTCATCAACATCTATGGACTCAACTCCCCTGTAAAAAGACACAGGCTCACAGAATGGATCTGTAAACAAGACCCAACGTTTTGCTGCATACAAGAAATGCATCTCACCAACAAAGATAGATGCTACCTCAGAGTAAAGGGCTGGGAAAAGTTTTCCAAGCAAATGGGCCCAGGAAGCAAGCTGGAGTAGCCATCTTAATATCAAACAAAATAGACTTCCAACTGAAGTTAATAAAAAAAGATAGAGAAAGGCACTACATACTCATTAAAGGAAAAATTCTTCAAAATGACATCTCAATACTGAATATCTATGCCCCAAATACAAGTTGAAAGAAATTCTTCTAAAGCTTAAAACTCACATTGATCCCCATACATTAGTAGTGGTAGACTTCAACACCCCACTCACGACAATGGCCAGGTCATTGAGACAGAAACCAAATAAAGAAATAATGAGTCTAACAGAAGTCATGAACCAAACGGATCTAACAGATATGTACAGAATGTTTCACCCAAACACAAAAGTTAACACCTTATTTTCAGCACCACATGGAACCTCCTCCAAAATTGACCATATAGTTGGACACAAACTAAGGTTGCCTCAACAGATACAAGAAAATTGAAATAACCCCTTGTATCTTAGAAGACCACCATGGAATAAAGCTGGACGTCAACAACAACAGAAATAATAGAAAGCCTACACATTCATGGAAACTGAACAACTCTGTACTGAATGGCCACTGGGTCAGGGAAGAAATAAAGAAGGAAACCAAAGACTTCTTAAAATCCAACGACAATGAAGGCACAATATACCCAAAACTGTGGTACACCATAAAAGCAGTGCTATGAGGAAAGTTCATAACACTAAGTGCCTTCATAAAGAAAATTTTGACAGCTCATAATAGTGAATTAACAGTAGAACTGGAAGAACTCAAAAAAAAAAAAGGAAGCAAAAACTCCCAAGAGGAGCAGAAGGCAGGAAATCATCAAACTTAGGGCTCAAATCAATAACTTAGAAACAAAACAATGCAAAGAATCAATGAAACCAAGAGTTGGTTCTTTGAGAAAATCAATAGACAAATCTTCAGCCAAATTAACTAAAAGGCAGAGGGGGAAAAACCCACATCAACAAAATCAGAAATGAAAAGGGAGAAATAACAACAGACATTGAGGAAATCCAGAGAATCTTTAGGTCTTACTTTAAAAACCTGTACTCCACCAAATTTGAAAACCTAAGTGAAATGGACAATTTTCTTGATAGATCCCACCTACCAAAGCTAAATCAAGATCAAGTTAACAGATTAAACAGTTCTAAAACCCCTAAGGAAATAAAAACAGTCATTAAAAATCTCCCAACCAAAAAAAGCCCAGGGCCAGATGATTTCAGCACAGAATTCTACCAGACCTTCAAAGAAGATCTAATACCAATACTCTTCAAACTGTTCCACAAAATAGAAACAGAAGGAACACTGCCAAACTCATTATATAAGGTCACAGTCACCCTGATTCCTAAACCACACAAAGACCCAACAACAAAAAAAGAGAACTTCAGACCAATTTCCCTCATGAACAAAGATGCAAAAAATACTTAATAAAATACTGGCAAACTGAATCTAATAACACCTCAAAAGCATCATACACCATGATCAAGTAGGCTTCATCCCAGGAATGCAGGGATGGTTCAACATACGAAAATCCATCAATGTAATTCACCACATAAACAAGCTGAAAACAAAAACCCAAAAAACAAAAAAAAAACATATGATCGTCTCGCTAGATGGTGAAAAAGCATTTGACAAAATCCAATACCCCTTCATGCTAAAAGTCCTGGAAAGAATGGACATACAAGGACCACACCTAGAAATAATAAAGGCAATATACAGCAAGCCATAACCAGCATCAAATTAAATGGACAGAAACTTAAAGCATTTTCTCTAAATTCAGGGACAAGGCAAGGATGTCCACTTTCGCTATATCTCTTCAACATAGTACTTGAAGTTCTTGCTAGAGCAATAAGACAACTAAAGGGGATAAAGGGGATACAAATTGAAAAGGAAGAAGTCAAATTATCCCTATTTGCAGACGATATGATAGCATACATATGCCACCTCAAAAACTCCACCAGAGAACTCTTACAGCTGATAAACACCTTCAGAAGGTGGCTGGATACAAAATTAATTAAAAAAAAAACAGAAGACCTTCCTTATACAACAAATAAATGGACTGAGAAAGAAATCAGGGAAACAACATGCTTCACAATAGCCACAAACAATATAAAATACCTGGAGGTAACTCTAATCAAGCAAGTGGAAGACCTGTATGACAAGAACTTCAAGTCCCTGAGGAAAGAAATTGAAGAGGCCATAAGAAGATGGAAAGACCTCCCATGCTCATGGGTAGGTAGGATCAAAATAATAGAAATGGTCATCCTGCCAAAAGCAATAAATATATTCAATGCAATTCCTATCAAAATACCACCACAATTCTTTATAGATCTGGAAAAAACAATTCTCAACATCATATGGAATAACAAAAAACCCAGAATAGCTAAATTAATCCTGTACAATAAAGAACATCTGGAGGCATCACCATCCCAGATTTCAAGCTGTATTACAGAGCAATAGTAATAAAAACACCATGGTACTGGTATAGAAACAGACCAGTGGATTAATGGAATCGAATTGAAGACCCAGAAATGAACCCACACACCTATGGCCACCTAATCTTTGACAAAGAAACCAAAACCATACAATGGAAAAAAGGACAGTAGCTTCAACAAATGGTGCTGGTCTAACTGGATGTCGACATGTAAAAGAATGAAATTAGACCCATACTTATCACCTTGTACAAAACTTAAGTCCAAGTGGATCAAATACCTTAACATAAGGCCTGACACACTAAATCTATTAGAAGAGAAAGTGGGGAAAACCCTCGAACTCATAGGCACAGGTGACAACTTCCTGAACAGAACACCAACAGCTCAGGACCTGAGACCAACAATCAATAAATGGGACCTCATGAAACTGAAAAGCTTCTGTAAGGCAAAAGACACTCTCATTTGAACAAAATGGCAACCTACAGATTGGGAAAAGATCTTCACCAACCCCACATCTGACAGAGGGCTAATGTCAATCATTAATCTAGAAAATGTCCCCTAGACATGCCCACAGAAAAATCTGTTTGTGTCAAATCCTCTGCTTAGATTCCTTCTTCCCCCAGTGATGCTATATGTGTCAAGATGATAAAAACTAACCAGTAAAGTTCACCCCTTATGAGATTGGCACACACACAATGTCAGTATCAAATTATAAACTTTCCTTTCTTCTTTGTTCTAAGATCTCATGATAAGATTTTAAAAGTCCCACAGTATTTAAAAAATTAAAAGTTCAGAGTCTTTAAAAATATCCAACCTGGGCTGAAGACGTAACTTAGCTGTTAAAAACTAAGGTTCACAAACAAGCGCATTAGACATCCAATGTCTCTTTAAAGGCACAGAGTTTCTCAATTGTACTTTTTATTCTAGGAGGGAAGAACTAGGGCACAGTTACAATTAGACACATGCAAAACCAAAACCCAACAGTGTAAGCAGCTCAGGGTCCAATGTCTGGGACTCACTCATAATCTTCTGGGCTCCAAGGGGCTTGGGTGGACCCACTTCTTCAGTTCTGCCATCTGCAGCATAAGCAGTTTATCTCATAGATTCATTCTGGCTCCAATCCACACCTGTCAGCATTCACTTCATGGCATCGCCAATATGCTGTGGTCTCCACTGCCACTGAGGCTGTACCTTCACCAATAACCTCTCTTCAGGCAGATTCTGACCCTGCCACCCAGTATCAAGCTTCAGAAACTTCTTCATGACCCCTTCACATCTTCAAAATCAGTTTCATGTGGGAAACACAAACACAATTTTGCCAAGTTCTGCTAGAGCATTGCATACCCCTCTGGGTCACAGAATCTATGTCATGACCTTGAGAAAATGCTTCCCAGAAAAGTTTGAATTGTTTTCTTATTTTGCACAGAAGATTTTTCAGCTCTATTTAACCAGCATCCATTGTTCATGTAAATCAATGAAGGTTTCACTTCCACAGATACTTAATTCAAATATGCAACAAAAATGATCCTGATTACATCTTTATTTCTCCCTGGTACTGCACATGCTGGACTTCCAGTGCCTGCATTTATCAGCATGCTTATCTTGCAATCTCCCAAAAAAGTCCATTAAGTTCTGAGTACTGAATGGCTTTTCCAGCTTAAGGCTCCCAAATTCTTCTACAATCCTCCACAAAAGCAACATGGTCACTTTCAACATAGTGACATCTAGCCTCTGGTACTAATTTCTGCCCTTGTTTTCTTTCTATTATTATGGTAAATACTATGACCAAAAGCAGGGGCAGAAAAAGGTTTATTTCTTCTCCCAGTTTACAGTCCATCATGGAGTCAGGAACTGAAGAAAAAAGAAAATAGCAAGCTGTTTAGTGGAATGCTTCCCTTGCTTTCTTGTGTGGCCTGTGTAAAGGTGGCACTGCCCATAGTGGACATCAAACAACAATGAAAAGAATTCTCCACAGACATACTGATAGGCCTATCCAATGGAGGCTTTTCCTCAATCGATGTTCCCATTTCCTAGGTGACTATATTTTGTGTCAAATGACAAAACACTAATCAGCAAAAATTTCATTCAATATATTCAGTTTTCCTTTTGCTTTTTCTGAAATAACAGGCAGCAAGATTTAACAATTTTCTTAAAGATAATTATATATATAAAATATATATGTTTAATTTACTTGCATTAACATATCTATATTCAATTCTAAAATTCTTGAGTTCTTGATATCCTTGATAACTTTTCTTCTATAGTTTGCCTTCTGTTGCATTAAGAGATGTCATAATTTCATTGAACATTTAAGGAAATACATATCTTTGTTCTTAGAAGAAACCCTTAAGTTGTATAAATTATTTTGTGTTCATATATAATAATGTATAAATACTATATATTTTCTACATTCCATGTTATTCTTTTTCCTTTCCACATGATTATTCTAAGTAATTCCATGTATTTTTCACTTCCCTGGGTGTTTCTTCTTTTTTTTTAGTTGCTACTTTTTAAAATCAATCTCAGTGGCTTGTTGAAAGATACTACATACCAGCTGTATATTCAATAGAGTTCAGAGTTCATCAGATTGGCTGATAAATTGTAGTTACAGTGCACAAATGAGAAGTAATAAACACAAGGCCATTATACAATACTGAGAACATGACCTTCCCTCTGTCCCCCACAAAATCAGAGCCTTTATCAGCTAAACTTTTCACCTGCTGGATATTTGGAGTTTGACATTTTAAAAAATATTTTAAGTAAAATCTCTCAAATTTCACAGACCAGGAAAGTATTTCAATACCCCAGATATCCAATATTTTCCCAGAGAGTACAAAGAACAAGAATAAACAGATGAGAAGAAAATTAGAAAAAATAAGATACAGAAGAAGAAAGAGAGGTAGAAGGCACTATTTGTGATAATACACTATTATATGTATAATGCATGGCCTGATCAATCTCCATGCTGGAATTTTTATCTGACTTGAACTTGCACAGGTGCATGCTGGGACAACCACTCTAGAGGTTCATATGTACAACTGCCCTACTGTGTGGAAAACACATTGTAGTCACCCACAAACTCCACTCTTATACTTTTTCCATTTTCTCTTCTGCAATAATCCCTGATCCTTGGGAAGAGGGAAGTGATATAGACACCCAATTTTCTGCTCCTTTTGCAGTCTTTTATCTCTGTATCTTGTCTGGTTGTGGGTCTCTGTGTCAGTTTCCATTTACTTCAAAAAGGCTTCTCTCATGAGTTCCATCTCACACCTGTCAGAATGGCTAAGATCAAAAGCTCATATGACAGCACATGCTGGCAAGGGTGTGGAGAAAGGGGAACACTACTTCATTGCTGGTGGGAGTGCAGGCTTGTGCAACCACTATGGAAATCAGTCTGGCGATATCTTAGAAAACTTGGAATAACTCTTCCTCAGGACCCAGCCATACCACTTCTGTGTATACATCCAAATGATTCCTGAATGAATCACAAGGAAGTTTCCTCATCTATGTTAATGGCAGCCTTATTTGTAATAGCTAGAAACTGGAAGCAACCCAGATGTCCCTCAACCGAAGAATGGATTAAAAAACTGTGGTACATCTACACAATGGAATACCACCACTCAGCTATCAGAAACAATGAAATTATGCAATTTGCAGCCAAATGGATGGAACTAGAGAAGCTCATTCTGAGTGAACTAACCCAGACCCAGCAGGATGCACATGACATCTATTCACTTATAGTCGGATTTTAGCCATATAGTACAGGATAACTATACTACAATGAATGCACCAAAGGAAACATGAACATAGACTTTGTTTCCTGTCAGTGAGACACTTTTCCCTAGTAGTGCTGCCTTATATGCCCCTAGTGTATGAGGAGGCTCTTGGCCCTCATATGACTGATGAACTGGGGCAGAGGACTGTTATGTAGGGACACTCCACTCCAGGGGAGTGTGATGGAAGGGATAGTGGGTAGAGGGTGGGAGGGCGGGACAGGGAAGGGTGGAAAGAGGACGCTGTGATGGAGTTGTACTCTGAAGTAATAAAAAAGCTTCTCTCATGAGATCTGAGACAGACATTCACTCATGTGTATGACAATAAGTCATTAAGAATTGGTTTAATACTATACACAGTTATCTGACTATTACTAGTAAGTTCTCCTTTGTGTCAGGTATGGGTCTCATCTGATAGATCAAGCCTTAACTCCAGTTAGAAAGTGGGTGGTTACTCCCATTATTTTCGTGTCTCTATTGCTCACACATTCATATGCTTCCAGGCCAGCTGTTACTATTTCACTCAGAATTGCCAGCTTGGTAAGATTGATGATGATTATTCTTTTCTGGTAGGGTGCATAGCGTATTTCCACACTACGAAAACTGGCCAGCAGAGATGAAACTTCCAGGTGAGTATGAGCTTGATTTCTTCATGTCAATGACTTAAACATGTGGAGTATCTGAAATAAGATGTACTTGATGGATCGGTGTACAACTAAGAGCATTGGCATTTGTCTGTAATGTTTGAGGAGGAATGGGGCTTATGGGACCTCACTGGCCAACAATTCCAAAAGAGGAAACTTATTACTGGCACTGGACTTTTTCTTTTTTAGCCTATCATGTTTAATAGGGACACAGTTTCCTGGTTATAGGATAACTTCATTAAAATTCTTCTTATGTCTGTGACTGTATACATATATTAGGAAATATCTAGAGGCTTCCATGGGACTTTTTTTTGAAAAGTCCTCAGTGTTAGGTGTCTTTCCCTTTATGCCATGGCATAAAAGGATAAAGGGAAATAGTAAAGCAGAAACCAATCTTAGATGGTTCTTTGCAATCAGTTTCTTGTTGCACAGCTCCTGCAACAAACCAAGGCAATATTTGGACTTCCCAAGAATTACTCTTATAGAAGCAATAAAAACATCAGGAAATTAAAGTTGATAGAGAAAGTTTTGGGCATAAGGAAACAATCTTGGGAATGCAGAGCAGGAAGATTTTTTTTTCAATGCTCTGTGGACAGCACACTACCGTGAAGTTTGGAAGAAAATTGAGTGGCCAAGGCAGCCTGTGCTCGTATTTAGAGGCTTGGCTCACAGGTTAGAGGAAAGGCCTAAGGAGGTAATATCCATTTTAACAGCAGAAAATAAACACTAATAAAAAATAAACTTTCAGGGCTAGGATATAGTTCAGTGGTAGAATACTTGGCTAGCATGTGTAAAACTCTGGATTTGATCCCCATCATGAAGGGAAATAATTTAATAAACAAAGGAATACATTTGCACATGTTTACTGTTTACAAATGAGCAGCATGAAGATTTTTGAGATTCTATTTTTTTAAATCTCTCAGCCACAGGGAAACATTTCTGAAGGCAAGTCAGATTTCTCATTGCAATTGCTGAGTCAAAATTTTCCCTAATTTTAGAGTAGAAACAATACAACGACTTTTCTCAAAGCAAGTCAAATTATTTCTCAAAGCAAGTCAGATTTCTTGTTGCAATCTTTGAGTCAAATTGTTTCTAATTTTGGAGTAGAAACAATTCAAGGACTCATTACCCTGCCTCTTTCTCACTGAGATTGGATCTTTACTTTTTATTATAGCTATCTTTATGATGGAGACATCAGTGTTAGATTATTTAAAATGTCTCAAATGTGGTCACTGGTAAGACTATATTTGAAGAGCAGAATTAATTTTACTTTCAAATAGCCAGTGCTTCTCTCTTTTACAGTCATTTTAAGAAATATTTTTCATATGGAAATCAGATTGGCTTCCACAAAAATTAAATAAAGCAAAATTCAGCAACAACAACAACAACATCAAAACCCCCTAAAACTGTATATACTATGAAGCCCAGATATACTTCTTGGAATTTGCACCTAAGACTCCAACTCAACAAACCTCAGAGAAACAGAGGAATAGGGAGAGAAAATGTGGCATACTTACACAATGGAATTATTTCACCATAGAAAAGAATGAAGTTCTGTCATTTGCAGAAAAATGGCTGTACTGGAGATCATCAAATAAAACGAATGAAGTCCGTTTCAGAAAAATGCACACCAATGTCACATGTATAGTATGTATGACATACAAATAGGCTGTATATATATTACTTTCAGAATTCAATGATTTTGCCATATCCTGAAGACACGGTTTTATCACTGACCTCTGGCTCTTCCAATCATCTTACACAATCTTTTGTGATATTTTCTGAGCTTTCTGAGGAAGTATCGTGATATAGATACTATATTTATAGCTGTGCATTCTACAGACAGTTATTCATAGCACTGTGACCATGTATTAACCACAATCTGTTATAAAAATGCTTCTCTAATTAGGATTGACAGTCACACTCATCTATGGATATGGTGAAAATAGAGGGAAGTTAGGTACTATATCTATTTAGCAAAAATAGTAGTAGTTTTTTCCCCTCTAGGGCCTATAAGCTCCACACGCATCGGTTCTTGGCCAGATTTATAGTACCAGACATGCATTTTTCTCCTGTGAAGTGGTCCTGAAATCTAATCAGAAAGCGGTTGGTCACTCCCATAACATTCATACCATTCGTGCATCCATCGGCACATCTATATCTTGCCATGTCGGTCATTATTGTAGCTCTCAGGGTTCACAGCTGGTTAAACTGTTGTTGATTGCTCTCATCCTAGCAGTCCGAGTTACACCTCCTGATTCTGTAAAATGCAGCCAGCAAGGAGAAGTTTCCTGATTAGTACTGAATTGATTTCTCTAAATCCTGTGACCACAATGTGTAGTATCTTCAGCAATGTGGTCCTGCTATCAAGTTCTGGTGGGTAACCAAGAATGATGGCAACAGGTTACATTGTTTTGGGGGTCTCTATGAATTCCCCAGACCAAAAACTCTAGGGTTCTGGGTTTTTTTTATTTGGCAATCTGTTGCTTCAGGGAGAAATACTATGTTTTCTGTATAGTAAATTCATTTAGTCTCTCTCTCTCTCTCTCACACACACACACACACACACACACACACACACACACACACACACACATACACACTTGTCTCCTCACCCACTCTTCTTCTATGCCATACCCTCCCTACTTAACCCTCCATTGTCCAGAAAAATTATGATATTGAGTGAAAATTAAAAATTTTCTTCCCTTCCTTCATAGCGATTAATCATAGTGACACCTTTTTCATAGTGACATTTTGATTTCAAATGTTTTAACCCAACTCATCATTCAATGGCACCAAGAGCATGTACCTCTCTCTAGATTACTAATATTGACTCAGTAGTGTAACCGAACTTGTTATTTATTCAATACTTATTTATTAGTAACTATATTGGCTTATAACAAATATAAACACTTAACTACTAACCCTACAAATTCCTACAACCCCTATGACCTAACCACTAAACCTATTGATAACTATTACAACTATTTTCATACCCTTTTAGAATGATACAGTCTCTGGGGCAGGTCCTCCGTCATCAGGAACAAAGTCTCTGGGGTAGATCCTTTAATGCACTTAGCAGTCTTTCTTCTGGAATATCTCAGATGTGGATCCGTCAGGGTAAATTGGCTATGGCGGTTTCACCTTAAATAAGGCTTGAAGCTTTCTTCTCTCTAGGAGACCTCAGCCGTCTGTAGGCCAACTTATTTCCTTTATGTCAGCAACTCTACTGCTCTGCCTCAGTCTTTAAAGCTGGCCACAGTTTTGTTTAGGCCACTGTTCAGACAGGTCAAACCCCTCTAGGCAAAAGCTGAGCCACAGGGTTTAGTCCTTGGCCTTTTGCTGTCTTGCTGAGGTTTTCTTTGCTCACCAGCTTCTTTCTGCCTCAGGGAGATTTGGCCATCAGTTCACCAGCACTTTCTCCATCAGAGGATACAAACTACTCATTGTCCTTTCTAGTGTGAGGACTTATTAGCATCAGAGCTCTCTAGCATGGGGCCATCTAACATGGGGCTCTCTAGCATGCAGCTCTCTTGGCTCCATCCACTTGTCCTTAAATAGGATTTCTCCTTGTTCCACCTGCTTCTGCTTAATTTGGGCTCTGCCCACTTAGAAGCTGAAAACAATGCCAGGTCATAAAGTCTTTCCTTGTTTCACCTGGCTTCAACCTTGTTTTTTAGTCTATTAAGTCTTTCCTGTTTTCACCTTGCTTCAACCTTGGTTTTTAGTCCATTAAGTCTTTCCTGTTTTCAACTAACTTCATCCTTGTTTTTAGTTAACAAGTGGATAGCTAATCGCTCACAGCCAAGTTGATCTTCATGCCCTGAATTAAGAGACTGTATCAGAAACCCCTAGATATTTACTAAATATAATTTATATTAATCTAACTCCCTACACAGTAGTATGCAAAAAAATCAACACCAACCTCTACATAGTTAACCACAGCATTCAGTATTTAGAGATGTGGCCACAAGATGGCAGGATGGCGCAGCTGATGAAAAGTAAGCTCCTTTCATCTCACTCTGAAGGAATAGGTGAGATCAGAAGCATTTGTTTTCTTATTGGCTGGTTAGATAACACAAGAAGCTATTTTAACTGAAAAGAGGACAACTTGGAAATATAGATATGTTGCTTGGCAAGAGATGGCAAGTTTACACAGATTCCAGGCAGGGAGAACAATGAAGACTTCCATTCGCACTGTATTTCTATTTTTGTGGCTGCGGATGAACTGTGAGTTGAAGATTTGGGGTCAAGAGAAAATATTCGGTGGATATTTCTTAAACATCCATGGGAGATCCATTTTATAATGTTTCCTCTAGTTATTGTGGACAAAGAGAATTCAGCAGAGTGCTGTGTGACTGCCCTCCTCCTTTCTGTTTTTCTTTCTGTACAGGGAAGAGCCTTGCAGAGCAGGTTGTTCAGCATCCTTCTGCCGTGAGTGTTCTAGAGGGAGACAGCACTGTCATCAACTGTACTTACACAGACAGCGTTTCGTCATACTTTCCCTGGTACAAGCAAGAAGCTGGAAAGGGTCTTCACCTTGTGATAGACATTCGTGCAAGTGTGGAGAGAAAATAGAACCAAAGACTGACCGTTTTATTGGATAAGAAAGCCAAACAATTCTCCCTGCACATCACAGCCATAAAGGCTGGTGATTCAGCTGTCTACTTCTGTGCAGCAGATGCACACTGATTCCCAGGCACCTGCAACCTGTCCTCAAACTTGCTATGGGGGCTGGAGCCACATTCACACACTGTGTCTTGTAGTAAAGCTTTTTTATATTGTTTATTTGCAATGTAAACTATAACATACAGATACTTAGATCATAAATGAGACAGTTAGGCTCAGAGTGATCTCTATCATCTATCTATCTACCTATCTATCATCTATCTCTCTCTATCTATCCATCCATCCATCCATCCATCATCCATCCATCCATCCATCTATCTATCTAGAAAATTAGATAGATTAGATAGATAGACATCTACATATATAGATAGCTAGATAGAAGATAGACAGAAAGAGAGACAGAGATACAGACAGACACACAAACACACACACACACAGACACACACAGGGAGAGTTAGAGATAGGGAGAAATAGAGAGAAACTTTGTTGGTTGGTTGTGACAGAGGCAGGTGGATCTTTGAGTCTGAGGCTAGTCAGGGCTACACAGAGAAACCTTACCTTGAAAACAAACAAAAATAGTTTCATATTTTATTTTTATTTAAAATACCTAATACATTTTTTATACACATATGTCTTAGTTACTTTTGGTTTGCTGTGAAGAGGCACTATGACCAAGGTAGCTTATATAAAGAAATTATTTGATTGGAGGCTTGTTTACAGTTTCAGCGGGTGAGTCCATGGCAGGCAGCATGGCAGCAAGTAGGCAGGCATGATGCTAGATCAGTGGTTGAGAGCTTATATGTTGAGACAACAGCCATGAGGTAGGGACAGAGAGAGGAGAAAGAGGGAGAGATGGAGAT
Source organism: Lophiomys imhausi (assembly GCA_907164525.1). Taxonomy (NCBI): domain Eukaryota; kingdom Metazoa; phylum Chordata; class Mammalia; order Rodentia; family Muridae; genus Lophiomys; species Lophiomys imhausi. The sequence continues at coordinate 4,866,375 of CAJQZJ010032031.1, read as the reverse complement.
AGATAGATAGATAGATAGATAGATAGATAGATAGATAGAAGAATGCATGGACTTTTGAAACCTCAAAGCTCACCATCTGACCCCCCCCCCCCCCCCCCCCCGTGACACTCCTACAACAAGGAAGCATCCAGGGCCCAGTTCTTCCCAAACATCTATCAACTGGGGGCAAAACATGCAAACATATGTGACTATGGTGGCCCTTCTCATTCCAACCACCACAAGGGGTGTGAGCTACACGTATCTGTGAATATAAAGTTCCATATTTGAAATACAATTAGAAATTACATTTGTTTAAGGACATGACATCAGTAGTTTCTCATGTAGGGTTCATGGCTTCATCAGTCATATGTAGTGGGCTATGCTTCCAGTACTAGACACTAATTCCATCAAATTGAGTAGGCCTTGCGCTGGATACTTTCATGTCAATTTTTTTTACAAGCTGAAGTTTTCTATTTGGGTAATAGCAATAGGCTATATTGTTTTGGGGGTTCCACGGACTCCCCTGATCAATAATGCAAAATGAGATATGCTTTGACTAGGTTTTTCCCCCTGTGACGTTTGGTGAGAATAATTGTCACATCAAAATGTCATAATTTTTGAAAATATATGTATAGATATATACCAATGCACCTACATATGCAATTTTAGGCAAATATAAAATAGTATGATTCAATGTGGCTCTTTTAAACATCTTCAGTGTTGTCTATCCTTCCCTTGCCCTTCCCTCCCTCCCTTCCTTTCTCTCTCACCATCTCTGTTGTCTTCCTTCCCCTTCAAGTACATATTCCCTCAAGTTACCCATGTCTCGTTCATATCTCCTGCATCCTACTATTTGCCTCTGAAGAACTCCTTCTACAAACCCCCATGGTCTCTTTTAACACTTCTGGTATCTGCAGTTACTCCAGGTGATATATACAGAGCTGAAGTTTCAGAGATGGGATATGGAAATAAGTGAATTATGTAGCATTCACCTTTCTGGGTCTGGGTTACTTCACTTAGTGTAATATTTTCTAGATCCATCCATTTACCCACAAATTTTACAATTTCATTTTTCTTTACAGCTGAATAATATCCCAATGTGTAAAGGCACAGCACATTTCATTATCCATTAATCTGTTGAAGGACATTTAGTTTGTTTTGATTTTCTAGCTATTATGAATAGTGGCAGTGAACATAGCTGAACAAATATCTGTGCAGTAGGATATCATATCCATTGGGCATGTGCCATGAGTGGTATAGCTGGGTCATATGGTAGAGCTACTTTTAGCTTTTAGAAAATTCATCACGCTGAGTTCCATAATGACTATATCAGTTTGCAATTCCACCAATGTGAATGAGTGTTCACCTTTCCCCACATCCTTGTTAACACATTCACTGTCCATTGTTTCCTTGATCTTGACCATTCTGGCTGAGATAAGATGAAATCTCAAGGTAAAAGGAGAATGAAATTGGTTCCATACTTATAACTGCCACAAAAATTAACTCAAAATGGACCAAAGACCTCAATGTGAAACCTGAAATGCTAAAACCACCAGGAATAGTAAATCTGATGTGGTAAGCCCTCGTCCCCAGCATTATCTTTTCTGCTGAAGATCACTTTAGCTCCTCAAGCCTTGGTGATTTCATGTGAACTTTAGGATTTTTTATATTTCTGTGACAAATAGCAATTTTGATTAGGACTGCACTGAGTCTCTAAGTTGCTTTTGGTAGAATGGTCATTTTCACAATACTATTTTTACCAATTCCTGAGCATGGTATGTATTTTCATCTTCTAATGTTTTTCTCAATCTATTTCTTCACATAAATTTTCTTTATAGAGTAGGGATCTTTCATCTCCTTGGTTATGTTTATTCTTTTTTCTTTTTATTGTTTTTTATTTTGTGAATTTCACATCATGTACTGTGTTCCTCTCATCTCCCACCTCCCCTCAGATCCATCCTCCATCCTTGAAACATCTCCCAACATAAAAAAAAAAAAAAACATTGTGAAAGCTGTAGTGTTTCTCACTAAGTCCCACAATATTCCTTTGTCCACCCATTTTTGCTTTCAAATGTTCATTATAATGATTCCTTGGTCTGGTAGGTGGCCTCTGGCTTCTGCTACTTTGTCAATACTGGAAGCTCACTGAGACTCCTCTCAGATATCCTGTTGTTGTCCTGTGCCATGGAGATCCTGTAGTTTTGGGTGTGTGGAACTGGCCGCTTCATGCATTCTAGCAGTTCATCCATGAAGTATATGTTGGGGTGGGTCAACTCAAAGCCATTGTTCTGGATTTGCAACACCTACTTGCAGGGCCAGTTCTACTGTGCTACCCAGGTAAGGTGCAGGGCCTGCTTTCCTGAGAGCTGTATCAGGTAAGTGGCTGGACCAGTTTCCTGCTCTTATGACCACATCAGGGCCAATTCTCCCACCTGCTATCTGTGGCAAGGGCATCAGAAAGTGGAGGGGATCTCTCCCTCACCAACAGCACCCCAAAGTAGACCGTTGGAGCCAGCTCACCTACATCCCCCACATCCAGGGCCAGCTATACTGTGCTGTCCAGGCAAGATGCAGGGCCTGCTCTCTGGTGTGCTGCAGCATGTAAGGGGCAGGGACAGCTCTCCTGCTCTTGTGACCCCATTGAGGTCAGATCTCCTGTCTGCCACAGGTGGTGAGGGCAAAAGTGAGGGGAGGGAATCTCTCCCTCTCCAACACTACTTCCAAGCAGATAAAAGGCAGGGCTGGCTCTCCCACACTCACACCCTTAGGGCCAGCTCACCCACAACCCCCATATCCAGGGCCACACAGGGGTCTTCTATTCTCTGGCTTGCTTCCTGTCCTGGGAGTCTATCTGGTGCTTTCCTGGTGGTTGTCACAGGCTAGCTCCTTATCTGGGCCCCATGGTGCCGAACCAGTGTTGGTCTCCAATTTGCTTTTTCCAGGAATGTTAGACTACTATTCATTCAGATGTTCATATGTCAGAACACTGAATGTAGACATAGCCTCTCTCCTCTCTGCCACCTACTGATGCACAAATGATACTGCAGCCACATCTGCAATGCCTCTAGGGACAGGAAGTTTATTCTTAGATTTTTTTGGAAACCATTGTGAATTGGAGTGTTTCCAAGATCTCTTTCTCAGCATATGTGCTACTGATGAATAAAAAGACTACTGATTTTGTCAGCTGATTTTGTATATTACTATTTTACTGAAATTCTTAATCATTTCTAAGAGTGCTCTGGTGGAATATTTGCAATTTCCTATGTATAGTATTCTATCTTCTGCAAATAGGGATAATTTAAATTCTTTTTCTACTTGTAGCCCTTTAATTGTCTCCTTTTGTCTTATTGCTCTAGCTAGTGCTTCAAGTTCTACGCTAGAAAGGAGTGGGGATAATGGACAATCCTTTCTTGTTTCTTTTTTAAAATGTTTATTTATTACTTCAGGTTACATCTCCATCACAGTGACCTCTTTCCACCCCTCTCAGTCTCACCCTCCTACCCTCTACCCCCATCCCTTCCATCCCACTCCTCTAGAGTGGAATGTCCCTACATATCAGATCCCCACCCCAGTTCAGCAGTCATATGAAGGCCAAGAGCCTCCTCATACACTGGGGGCCAGCATGTGCTGTCATTTTAGTTTTTGATCTTAGCCATCCGGACAGGTGTGTCTTGTTTCTTATTTTAATGAGATTGATTTGAGGTTTTCTCTTCTTAAGATGATGTTCACTGTAGCTTTGTCACATACAGCATTTAAAATGTGAAAGTATGTTTCATCTAGTCCTGCTCTCTTTAGGACTTTTATCACAATAGCATGCTAGATTTTTCCAAAGGCCTTTCTGCATGTACCAAGAAGATCATGTGACTTTTGTCTTTAAATGCATGTGCATAATTTATTACATTTATTAACGTATCCATGTTGAACCATCCCTGCATTTCTGTGATATAGCCACATAATCATTATGTATAATCATTTTTATATAAGCCTTCATGAGGTTTTCAAGTATTTTGTTGATGATTTTTGAATCTATATTCATCAGGGATGTTGACCAGTTTTCTTTTTATTGTGTTTTTACCTAGTTTTGATATTAAAATGATGCTGTCTTCATAGAAGTTTGGAATTCCCTTTCTTCAGTTTCTGTTTTCCAGAATAATTTATTTTCTAGTCCTGCTTATTTGGTGCTTCTTGTACCTTGAAGGCACATCTTTCTTTAAAGTGGGGAAATTTTCTTTTGTGATTTTGCTAAAAATATTTTCTCAAAGTTAGGTTTCTTCTTTTATTATCCGTATTATTTGTAGTTTTTGCCTTTTCATAGTGTTGCAGAATTCCTGGTGTTTTGTGTTTTTTAAATTTTTTTCAGACTTGACATTTTATTTGAGAGAGCTATTCATTTCTTCTACTTTGTTTTTAATGCCCAAGATTCTTTTTTCCATGTCGTATAATCATTTGTGAGGCTTGCCTTTGAGCCTTTGAAGTTTATTGTTTGTTTATTTGACATCATACATATTTCAATTCCAGCTTTATTTCAGTTTTGTTTTCTTTAGTGATTATTTTGTTGTTGTTAAGTTCTACTTTCATATCTTGAATTATTTTCATTGTTTCAGTCTACTCTTTTTTGTGTTTTGATGGATTTAATTAGGGATTTAGCCATATCCTCTTCAAAGTCCTTGACTCTATTTGTAATTGCTATTTTGAAGTCCTGGTCTAGTGCTTTACCTACATTGCATTTCTTAGGGCCTACTGCAACGAGTTTAGTGGCTTCTGATGGCGGTACATTGTCTTGGATATTCATGCCTGTGTTTTTGTGCTGCGATCTATGCCTTTGTAGTTATTATATTTGAGGTGTTTCTTGATGTTAATATCTGGTCTTGTATTTGTTTAGTGGCTATTGTTGCCCTCTCTGGATCCTACACAAGAATGGTGGCCATGGAGTTCCTAGTAGAGTGAATCTGTGGGTTGTCAGGTGACAGAAAGGATTGGAGATGGACTAGGCAGAGATTCTGAGTGTCCAGGGGATTGATCTAGGAAGGTTGGGTTCTGTACCAGGAAATAGAAGTAAGGTTGGAGGAGAGGCTCCAGTAAGTGGACTATTCCTAGACTAAAAGTAAATCTGGAGAGATTTAAATGGAGAATAGGAAGGATACTGAAAATTGTCTACCTGAGGCCAGGCCCAGTATGACCTCTGTGGGTCCTTAGTAGTAAGTGTTTCTGTAGACTAGTGTCACACACACACACACACACACACACACACACACACACACACACACAC
>CAJQZJ010032031.1:4849967-4861117 GCA_907164525.1 Lophiomys imhausi | reverse complement strand
CACACACACACACACACACACACACACACACACACACACACACACACTGGAGGTGGTCTAAAAATGAGAAAGTAGAGCTAAGCTGGGTCAACACCAGGATGTGGAGTCCCCAGGGAACCAGGTATTTATTTTTTAATTCATTCAACTTACCCATGTCTTTTGATTGGAGAATTGATGTTACTAAAATTTTAAATTATACTTCAAAGTTGTATTTTCATATTTTGCTTTTGTTGTTTTGCTGCCTGTGTTTTTAGTCCTATTTTTGCTACAATAATTTCATTTTCTTTCTTTCTACAGCATCTTGGCTAGGTTTATTCTTCTCTTCAGTATGAAATATTGCTTCCAATATTCTCTGTATGGCTGGTTAGTTAAACATGAATCCCTTTAGCTTGTTTACATCATATAAAGTTTTTCCTCTTCAATCATGACAGGTAATTTTCCTGTGCACAATACTCTAGATTGGCATCTGTTATCTTTTAGTACTTGGGATTTTAAAGTGTTGAGAAATCAGTTGTTCATATTGTGGGTTTTTCTTTATCTGTAACTTGTGGTTTTCCCCATCAATTCTTTTAATACCTTTTCCTTGTTTTTTATATTTAATATTTTATCAGTTGTGCTATGGGACATCTATTTTCTGGTGTTATATATTTGGTATTCGGTGTGCTTTTTCTAACTATTTGCATATGTCTTGCCTTAGTATAGATGATTTGTAATGTATTCATACTAAGTATGCCACTAATTATATTATGGAGTTAGCCTGACCTTAAGCCAACAGCTAAAAGATGGCACAAAAAAGTTTTCAATCTTGAATAGAAATTCAGTATTTATGCCTAGAAATTAAACAGTTTTGTATTAACAACACAGCAAGAATTAAAAAAAACTGTTCCCTTAATACTACTTATTAAGAAAATCATTGTCTATTTATGATGGACACTTATTCTACTTTTTGATCCTCTATAATTCTAGCATAAAGGTCTCATTTTTCTGTACTTAAGTTTACCTGCTCTATGCTAATCCATGTTCTAGTCCATAAACCAATCATAGTTAGTTCTTAGAAGTTCACTGGAAAAATGGCAGAATATGAGTTCCTTCTCTCTACCTTTACCCTTCACCGTGTTCTTCTGAATAGGCATTCACTGCTGCCATGTGAATTATTTTGTGTGCCACTAGAGTACAGCATCAACACTTGATTGATGGCTGCTAAGAACATAAAAATGTTCTTGCAATCTCAAATTCTCTTTCTCTGTGACTCCCTCCTTCCACCTCTCACCTTATTTTGTCATACTTACCCAAAGCTAGACTTGTCCTGTATTGTAACTTCCTCTTTTCCTTGCAAGTTGAAAGCCAAGTTGGGGCTTCAGAACCTTAAAAGGAAGCAACGTTTGCAATTCTCCTATGTGTTCTAAAGTGCGTTCTATGTGTTCTAAAGTGCATTAGGTGTTCAGACTGAAAGCTTACCACCTCAAACATTTTAAGGTGGGGGCATGGGAGAAGCTGAAGGGAAGAACATATGAGTTTGTGATCAAAGCACAGTATGTACACGTATGAAATTCTCAAGCAATAAATTAAAAATTAGTAGTAAAATTCTAAGTATACAATAAATATTATTCAGTGCATTCATCATGTTGCATGACTATCCATTTCTAGAACTCTTCATTCTGTGAAAATAATACTTTACCCTATACTTCTCAAACAACCCTGTATCATTCAATTTTTATGCTGTTGCCATGTGTAAGAATAAAACGCTCTGGTGTTTTCAGAGTTTCTGTTTGGTGGAGGTCTGTGAAAAGATCTGATGATGTGACTTGTAAAGGGGAAGAGAAAGGGAAGGGATACATGAACTCAAACAGTATCATGCCTTGAATCTGAGGAGGTATGCACAGGTGGATGCTGCATGGATGGCCTTCTTTAACTGTGGAGAGTGGGTGTCAGTGGGTTAATCAGAGGACCAACCTCTAATTAACGTGGAAAGCATCCTTCCTGCTGGACCACCACTAGAGTACAGCATCAGCACTTGATTGATGGTTGTTAATCCTATGCTGAGTAAAGTAGACAGCAGTATCAGATCATTGTATACGGATTTGATTATTTATGTTTTAGAGCTTATTCTGTCTAGAATTAATATTTTACACTTTTCAATGACTCTGAAATATCAAGGATATTTGCATGTGGATTAGAAAGTGAGAAAAACTCCTATTGAAAGGTGACAATCTTAAAATATTGTTATTTTAGAACAGAGGAAATATGGCTGTTCAAGTAATGACTATGCTCTCCAAACCAGCTATTCGTTATTTCTATTTCCTTTAACAAACATATATTGTTGTTTTGCACATTTAAACAACTCTCTCAGAGGTTGGGAAGAGTTCTAGGAAGCAGAGTCATCCAGCATGAACTGACTTCTTACTGCTTTCAAGCTGAAGCACTTTCGTGGGATTTCCGTGGATTGCGGCTGGCTCACATTGGATTCATGAACATAATGAAGGGCTTGTGTTAAAGTGTCCAACTGCAATCTGAAGTAAACAGCCTCGAGACGCTTTCCTGTGGTTGATGTATGTCGTGATAGTTGTCATTAGAGGTAAGGGGCTGAAAAACTGACATATGCCTTCTTAGTAACATCGGGGATGAGGCAGAGGTAACAGTTGTCCTCAGTTCAACTCCTATCCACCAGGGTGCGCAGTCTCCGCACACTGGCTCATTTCCCGTGTGATGTACTATACAAGTGGACTCATAGTTTCTCTGAGTTAACACTTCTTAATTCTAAGCGTCAAGACCATTTTCCAGATGACACTAAAGATGGACTCTTCTCCAGGCTTCGTGGCTGCGATACTTCTCATACTCGGTAAGTAAAGTTGACTTTAAAGAGCAATGTCTTTAGCTGTAAATTATTAAGAGCATTATCCTCAAGGACACACAGTTCTACCTCTCCCTTTCTCTCCTCTCCTTGCACTCTAGGAAGGACCTACGGAGACTCCGTGACTCAAACAGGAGATCAAGTGACCGTCTCAGAAAGCGAGTTCCTGACAATAAATTGCACATATTCAGCCACAAGCATAGCGTACCCTGTTCTTTCCTGGTATGTTCAATATGCCGGAGAAGGTCTACAGCTCCTTCTGAAAGTCATTACGGCTGGTGAGAAGGGAAACAGCAGAGGGTTTGAAGCCACATATGATAAAGAGACCAGCTCCTTCCACTTGCAGAAAACCTCAGTGCAAGAGTCAGACTCGGCTGTGTACTACTGTGCTCTGGGTGACACAGTGGCAGAAGCTGCAGGGGGAGCTGAGCACAAACCGAGAGGCAACAGGTAGTCTGAATGCTGAGCATCTGCCTCTGAAATCACTCTGACTTCAGCACAGTCTTCCCTGTGACCTTACATGTCTCTGTTGGTGAAAAATCACATATATGTCCTTACACCAGGCCAACATTAACTTCATAAATCTTTAGAAGAATGAAGACGTCTCTGGGGGCATTGCTATATCTCACTTAAGTTATTTTCCTGCAGTCTTGGGATCAAACCCAGAGCCCAGAACATGCAAGGCAAGTGGTCTACCACTGAGACACATTAAAGTCTTATCTATATTCAAATGTACTGGAGAAAGTGACATTTGTATAATGTGACCTAACAGAGTCCGGAAGGAAAGGTGATAGAAATCAATCCCTAACAATGCCCCCGAGATTTCTTTTTTTAATCTTTAAAAAAATTCTTCTCTCATATATTACATCCTCTCCATCCTCCCCACCTCACTTCTCCCCCAAATCCACCCCTGACTGCCTCCCCTCAGATAAAGCAGGCCTCCTAGGGCCACCAACCCAATATGGTATAACAAACTACAGTAAGACAAGGCACATACCATGACATCCAAACTGGACAAGGCAACCCATTAGGAGAAATGGGTCCCAAAAGTAGGCAAAAGAGTCAGAGACAGCCTCCACTTCTATTGTTAGAAATCTCACAAGAACAGCAAGCTATTCAGCCATAACATACATGCAGAGGACCTAGAGCAGACCCCTACAGGCTCCCTGATCTCTGCAAGTGCCTATGAGTTCCAGTCAGTAGATTCTGTGGGCCGTGTTCTTGTGGTGGTCCTGGCACCTCGTTCCTCTGATCCTTCCTTCCTGTCTTCCTCAGGACTCCCCAAGCTCAGTATAATATTTGGCTGTGGGAATCTGCATCTATTCCCATCAGTTGAAATCTCTCTGGTCTCTCTGACCATGATTATGCTAGGCTCCAGTTCCAGAACACTCATAGGTAGGGCAAACTGTAGATTGAAGGTTTTGTGGCTGGGTTGGTGTCCCGATCTTTCCTCTTGAGGTTTTACCTGTTTACAGAGATGGCCGGTTCAGACTGTGTCCCCCATTACTAGGAGTTTTCGCTAGGAGAGAATAGCCCTAGCAAACATACCCTGCCTAAATTCTTAAGGAGCAAGAGGAAGAAGAGGAACTCAGGTCTGATGGTAACTTGGAGAGCTGAAGGGGGCATTCATCATGCAGAAGACAGGCCACCTTCTTGGTAAATCAGACAGAATTTCTTCTATTTTGGGGGAAACTCATAATTTTCTTTCTCTTTAATTTCTTTCCCCCCTCTTCTTCCTTTTCTTCGTTTGAAACAGGGTCTCTCTATGTAGCCTCACTCTGTAGACCAGGCTGGCCTCAAACTCACAGAGATCCTCCTGCCTCTGTCTCCCAAGTGCTGGGATTAAAGGCATGCATCACTTTGCCAGACTATTTCTCTTAAATTCTTTGATAGATCCACCTATTCCACAGAGAAATTTAGATGAGTGTTAGATTAACTATCTGGGCACTGTGGCCTGGCCATGATGTCACAAAGCCAGTGATTACACTGTCTTTAGCTCTTGTAATCCTCTCCTAAAAACCTTTTTTTGTCCTGTATGAAAGGATTATTTAAGTTTCCTTTTGATTTTTCAGGCAAGATGTTTCCATTCTTTTTGTTTTCTTCATCTCTGTGTGTTAGACCTCAGACATACAATAAATCTTCACATATCTAAACAACTTGAACATTTCCATTGGCTTCCAATTTCACCAAGAAATGAAAAGCATTTAGAAAGGAATTATCAAAACCTTCGGCACTTACCACTTGTCAGTATCTGTGCCAGATACTCAGCTATTCCTCTATTAGTGTGTAATTCATGAGCAGAGAGAATTGCTGATCCTTAGCACCTATGACCAATTTGACACCAAAAGGTCTTGGAAAGCGTTGTTGAACCAATGAGTAATAAAAATACTACCATTACTATGAGAGCAGAATTTAACATTCACTCAGAAATATATTGTATGCAAACATGAAATTGCCAGAGAATTAGTACAAATATTTGTTTTTAAAATAGAATTTCAATGTACCTCCATCTTGACAAAACTAGTTTTGTCATAGTTGCAAATGGAACAGAGGAAAAGTCACATTCTAAAGGAATTTGCATTTTAGATGAGGACTAAGTTCAGACTAGTCAACATCATTGGCTCCTACCATGATTCATTTCCAGTCAAAATTTCAAAAATCCTTAGGCATCTCCTATCAGATGAGGAAAGTAAATATTAACTGTCTTATGTAGAGCCAGAATTGAACTGAGGTCCTGAAATATATTCTAATCAATAATCTACAATGGTTTCTATTCATACATAAGAATTTACATCCTGCATCACTTTCCCAACAGTGAAGAGCAACCACAGAAGCTTACTCTAGGGTTTTGAGCAACTATAGCTCTGACCCCAAGATGGCAGTGCTGGCATTGGTACTGTCTCCAGGAGCTGGTGTGTGTGTGTGTGTGTGTGTGTGTGTGTGTGTGTGAAGTCTCTGATTGGCTGGCAGTACTACCTGAGAGTTCCCTTTTAATGCTACAAGAAAGGGCAGCTGAAGTACGGTGGGAGCTTTGAAGAACAGCCATGGAGAAGAACCCGAGTGCCTGCTGGGTGCTTTTATGGCTGTATTTTCGGTGTAAGTGAGTGGGGTGTTAGCCAGGGGACATAAGGAAAGCAAAGAGCATTTTCTTGGGATTTGGGGAAAAGTTGTAATTCTGTGGGGTCAGAGGAGGGAACAAAAATAGGTCTATTTCTAGATAACTTGAGATGCTTTTAGAGAGTAAAGAAGGATGCAAACTACAAATGCTAAGTGTAGATAATTAATTTCTGGAATTTCACACTGTTTTCTGATTAGGGGCAGCTGGCAAGGACCAAGTGGTGCAGAGTCCCCAGTCCTTGGTTGTCCTTCAGGGAGAGAGCTGCATGCTTCAATGCAATTACACTGTGAGCCCCTTTAACAACTTAAGGTGGTACAAACAAGAGACAGGCAAAGGTCCTGTGTCTCTGGCAGTCATGACTTACACAGAAAACAGAAAGTCAAATGGAAGATACTCGGCAATTGTGGATGCACATGCTCGGTACAGCACCCTGCACATCACAGCCTCCCTGCTGGCTGACACCGCCTCCTACATCTGTGTGGTGGGCGCACCATGCTCCCCAGATACTTGCAGTCAGTACCAAAACCTGCTCCTGGAGGCTTCAGGGAGGCAGAGGTGACAGAAAAGTCTTTGAAACACTGTACTAGGGAACTGAATTTCCCTTTTTGGGCTATTAGTCTCACTAGAAGGGCAACCTTAAAACAGTCTGAAGAGAAAGCTTGAGGATATTTTAAAATAGATTTTGAGAAAAAAAAAACCCAACAGTATAGGAAAGCAGAAAATCCTGGAAGCCACCATGAAGTGGGGAGATGGAGAAAACATTAGCCCTTTCAATTAACCACAGAGAAACAACTAGAAAGCCCAGAATGTTAAGGAAAAAAGTTTAAGAGTGCTGAGCCGTGCATTTGTGTGCAGAGGGCAGCCACTACCACACTCTTGTGTCCTGGGGAAAAGGACTGCACCAGAGATACATGCTTAAAAATGGAAACAGAAACAGCTTTGAGAAAGAAAAACACTCCAAAGAATAGATGTATGCTAATGGACAGAAGAGGGTGTCCAAAAAACATCTGGCCACACTGTGAACAGCTGCATAAGACCCTCAGAGTCCCCATCTCTATCATGCACACTGCTTCAGTGTTTCTGCACAAGCTGCGTTCCTTAGATGAAGTCCAGGCAAGGAAAGGCATCCAGTCTTCTTTCTTTCATATGTTATTCATGTTATTCTTTTACAATGATTAATTATTATTACCAATTTAAACATTTTTGAGAATTTCATACATGTGTACCATACTTACATAGTTTCAACTCCACCATCTCCCCTTTAACTCCTCCATATTTCCCTTACTCCATCTCAAAGTCATGTCTTCTTCTTTAATTACTGTTACACACACACACACACACACACACACACACACACACACACACCAGCTTGCTGAGTCTATTTAGTATTGTTTCTATGTGTATGTGTTTAGGGTGACCACTTGGGGTTAAATAACTTATCAAAAGTCTTATCTGTGGAGAAAACAGATTCTCCCTCAGCAGTCATTAATTGTCTACATTTCTTCATCTAGGAATGAGATCTTGTGAGATTTTCCATATCTATGATGACATGTTAGTTGGCGTTGTCATTTTGCAGGTCTTGCTCCCGTGACCACATTATTTTGAGATTTCATGGGTGCAGCTCTCCTGCCATATGTAGAAGACATAATCTCATAGCAGGTGTCCATGCTCTCTGGTTCATAATTTTCATCCCTCCCCTTCCTCAGTGTTCCTTGAGCCTTTGAATATAGGGGTTGGATTGTAGATATGTCAGTAGAGTGCGGACACTTTGTGGTCAGTTGTGTTTTGCTCTTTGGCCAGTTCTGAATGTCTATATTGATCTCTTTTGTCTGGTGAAAAATGATGAGGGGTGAGAGCTATACTTATCTGTGTGTATAATGATAATTTTTTAGAATTTTGTTAGAAGTTATACTCGTTTAAGGAAGTGGCATTAGTATATTCTCTTATAAGGTACATGGCCTCATCAGCCATGGCTAAATGAGCTAGGTTTACAAGACCAAGCATGGATTTCCTTCTATTGAATGAGCTTTAAGTCCTGCTAGACAGATGTTGGTAGCTACCATGACATACGTTGTGTAATGCTATTTTTGTGCTTTATAAATGGTTTACCTAAGTAGGACTCTTGACTACTTTTTACCTTTGGAAGCATGAATAGCCCCTTGGATATTGTGAGAGCTAATTCTTAGATTTCTAGGATGGGTGCAGCTTGATTCTCCCAAGCCTTGTATCTCAAGTATATACTGTCTTAAACAACAGGATCTTACTTTCTGGCTCTGGGAGCCAATAAGTGACAATGGTAATAGCTTATGCTATTTTGGGAGTTCCTTTGACTTCTCTGACCAACATCTAAAAGGACAGCTCCCATGCTTGGCACTGGGGCTTTGTTAGAGAGTTTGTGACCCTTGGGGAAAGCATTCTCACTCTAAGAGGAGTTTCATTTATCTATGTGTCTGTCTATCTATCTATCTATCTATCTATCTATCTATCTATCTATCTATCATCTATCAATCTATCTGTGTGTCTGTCTGCCTATCTATCTATCTATCTATCTATCTATCTATCATCTATCAATCTATCTGTGTGTCTTTCTGCCTATCATCTATCTATCCATCCATCTATCTTCTATCTATCATCTATCAATCTATCTATCTGTGTGTCTATCTATCTATCTATCTATCTATCTATCTATCATCTATCTATCTATCTATCTATCTATCTATCTATCTATCTATCTATCTATCTATCTATTGATCTATCTACACACGTGCATGCATTTTTAAATGAACATGGAATAATATGCTCCCTTGTGGCTTTTTCAAGCATGCTTAGTACCCCCTTCTGTATTTCTCTTCATTCCCCTTCCCTGTTGAATATCCCATTTGTTTTTTCCTATTTTTCACTTCACAGCACCTGTGTCAGTCCACTTTCTAGAACTCCTTCCATTTTTGTGGATAGTACCTTTTTACTTTCCTGGTTTCTGTGGTTATTATAGGCTATGTACTCACATCTGAAGAGTCAGACTACAAACCACAATTAAGATAGAACATGTGTTGTTTGTCTTCCCAGGTCTCTGTTACCTCCTTCAGTATAATAGTTTTGATTTCTATCCATTTATCTGGAAATTTCATGACTTCATTTTGTTTACAGTTGAATAGAACTCTGACCTTGGTGATTCTCCTGCTTCATTAGAAGTAGTGAGTTAGTTTTCTATTGTCTCAGTGGGAGATGTTACCTGTGCTACCTAGTTTTATGTCAACTTGGCACAAGCTAGGTATCTGAAAGGAGGGAACCACAATGGAGAAAATACCTTCATATGTTCTGTCCTGTATGACATTTCTTAATTTGTGGTTTAGTGGGTAGGGCTGCCCAATTGTGGGTGCTACCATCTTTGGGCTAGTGGTTCTAGGTTCCTAAAGAAAGCAGGTTGAGCATGTCATGATGAGCAAGCCAGTAAGCAGCACCCCTCCATGGGCTGTGCATCAGCTCCTGCCTCCAGGTTCCTGCCCTGTTTGAGTTCCTCTCTTGACTTCCTTTGATGGCCAGGGACATGAAAGTGTAGGTCAAATCAATTCTTTCTTTTTCAAATTGCAGTTAGCTCTGGTGTTTCATCATAGCAACAGTAATCTTAACTAATATACCACCTCATCTTTTTAGATTGTATCTTGATGGCGTAACTCAGAGAAACAGTATATGTATGATGGTCCTGTCATTGAAAAATCCAATAAAACACAAAGTGCCCAAGAGATTTACAAAGAACTATTTTTATTTTTCTAGAAACAAGAAAGCACTAATTGCACATCTTTCCTCACCCCCAAGAGATGAGGAACATCCCTTCTCAATTGATAAGGTTTTTTTTTCTCTATCAGCATAACGTCAGTGATCATAACATCAGTGATTCTTCCTTCATTTTTCATTTTCCTTCCTTCTTTCATCTCTTTCTTCTTCCTTCCTTTCTTTTTTCCTTTTCTTCCTTTCATTCTTTCTTGCTTGTTTGTTTGCTTTTCTGTTTTGTAATTTCTTAGTCACACCCGAATCTTGTTCTATAAGTGTGGTGGTTTGAATGGGAGTGGCTTCCATAAGCTCATACATTCAAATGTTTGTTTACCAGTTGGTGAAATTATTTGGGAAGGATTAGGAGGTGTGTGCTTATTAGAGAAGGTCACTGGGGGGCAGGTTTTGAAGATGTGAAAAGCTCATGACATTCCTAACTATCTTTCTCTCTCTTATTTATGCTTGTGTATCACAATGTAAGCTTTCAGTTTCTGCTCCATTCCCATGCCTGTCTACCTGCCACCATGCCACCTGCCATGATGGCCATTGACTTCACCCTCTAAAGTGTAAATTCCCAAGAAACTCTTTCTTCTATAAGGTGCTTTGTTCATGATATCTTTTCACAGCAATAGAAAAGTAACTAAGCCAATAAGGAAAAAGAGAGAAAAAGCTGATAGTAGGAGGATGTTCAGTGTGGACTCAGGTTGTGGTTAGAAAAAGGAAAGAAGCAGTGTTTTGTGCTTTTAGGTAGTTGAAGAGCTCTCTTCTCATTTCTTCTGTTTCACTAAACAGAGCAGAGCAGTTTTCAAACCTGGAAGATAGGTAAAACCAAAACTTAGCAAGGGTTCAGAGCCTGTATATTTGCGTGCATTCTTGGGACCCATTTGGCCAATGACTCAGCAAGATGCTTCCTATTCCTGGAATTGGAAGTTTCATTTGGTGGCATAACATATGTAGTTTGGACTTCCTTTCTTCATTGCATAATGAGTCCATTTAGATTTTTTTCATATATGTATATATTCTAGGAAGGTTCCACAGGAGTAGGTTCCCACATGGTTTTTAAATGGCCTTTGGTGTTAGTTGCCCTTCTGTATATTCCCTCCTACACCCTTCTCTTGGGTGCCTCCCTATTCTAATTCTTCCTTTATCTATTCATAACTCTATATATTCTATTTCTACTTTCCATAGAGATACTTTACTCTCTCCCTAGTTCCTTACTAAGTATGTAACCTATGTATTTGTTCAGATTATAGCACACATATCAAAAGCTTAAAAGCTAACATCCATGTATAAGCAAAACCTGCAGTATTTGTCTTTTTGGACCTCAGTTATCTCAATCAGAATGATTTTTTTTTCTAGCTCTATCCACTTCCCTGCAAATTTTGCTTTTCTTACAGCTGAATAATATTC
>CAJQZJ010032031.1:4791938-4846984 GCA_907164525.1 Lophiomys imhausi | reverse complement strand
AAAGAAAGAAAGAAAGAAAGAAAGAAAGAAAGAAAGAAAGAAAGAAAATGAACAGAACTTAGGAGACCTGCAGAATATTTTCTCATATAGAAACATCAATATAAATATCTTAGAAGAAACACTGAGAGAAGGGGGAATAGTTGAAGGAACCTTGACCACAAGTCTTTACTAACTTGATGGAAGATGTAGAGGTATGTATCAAAGTAGCTCAGTATGAACCCAGAGGGCAATGGCCATGAAACCTACACTAAGCATCTATAGATGGCATTGATGAAGGAAGAATGGAGTCTATAATGCTTCTCCAGAGAGAAGCATTTTTAAGGATTTATGTCAAATTTTCAGACATGATGGGAAATTGAGTTTTCCAAGGCATGATGGACGCCTTCTTGTACTGTTGCCATGCCTCTTTTGGCTCTCACATTTACTTAGAAGTCTCTTAATTATGTATTTAAAGAGCAAGGTGTTCTTGAGGAAAAGGATCTTAGCATGAACTACTTGGCTTCTGCTATACATAGCAGATAGTTCTGGCTTGCTAGTTGGACACAAGTGTGTCATTAGTGCAGAATATAATGATGTATTGTAAGGGACTGTGGACTGTATATTTGTTAAATACTTTATTTTAATTACAAAATTAAAGACAAATAAAATAAGTAAACAAAATTATTATAGAAAATACTAGGACAGTTTGATCTATACGGTGAGTTCTAGGTTATTCAGAACTACTAAGAGAGACCCTGTGTCTCAGTTAAGGTTTCTATGGTTGTGAAGAGACACCATGACCAGGGTAACTCATAGAAGAAAGAGTTTAATGGGCTTACAGCTCACAGGCTAAGCCTGCAATCATCATGACAGGTGGAATGGCAGCAGGTAGACAGGAAGGCAGGCATAGTTCTGGAGCAGTGGCTGAGAGCTTTCTACCTGATCCACAAATGGGAAGCAGAGAGAAAGAACTAGTTGGGAATGGCTTGGGGTTTTCAAAACTCTGAGCACATCCCCAATAACATACCTCAGCCAAGAAGGACACACCTCTTAATTCTTCCTAAACAGCTCCACCAACTAGTGACCAAGCATCAAATATATGAGCCTAAGGGGAGCATTATAATTCAAAATATCATGGTAAACTCTGTCTCAAAAAAAAGTGTTCCTTAGATTTTTAAGATGGAACAACACTTAGTGAGATTTTAAACCATTCAGTTTTTCCAGAATTCCTTTAATTAGAAGAAATTCTTTCAAAAATCAAATATAAAGTAGTTTATACAGGTGTGATATCTGACCCACAGAGCAATTGTGCATTGTGAAAGACTCCTGATCTAAAAGAACCTCACTTAGAGTTGGTGACAGAAAAAGTATGAAACATTAAACACACAATAGTGGCTGCTTGAGGAAACAGAAAATATTTCAGTTTTAACTTGAAATACATGAAAATATGCACATTCCCCCACATTGACTTGGAGCAAAAGTCTCTTAAATTTGTTCTTAACTAAGACATCAGGTTTTTACTTTTAGCATCTCACATAAGAAAGATTTTTAGCAATTCTTTGGTCAGTGTTAGTATCCACAAGATGGCAGCCTCTTCACAGAGACTCTGGGGAAACCTATCAAGTGGTTTTGAGTGAGAGAGTGGTGGTAGAAGGAGAGGGAGGAGGAGATGGGTAAGAGAGGAAGGGAGGGGCTTGCTGATGAAACAACGGTGGTGAAAAAAAGCTTATTTTTCCTACTTGGTGGAACAGTATCTTGATGTTTCCTGAAGGAGAAATATTAGAAATATGAAAGGCATCTTTGTGGAGCTTGAAATCTGAGTCCTCAGTGAAGAGAGAGGAAGAGAGAATGATGAAGTCCCTGAGTTCTTCAGTAGTGGTCCTGTGGCTGCAGTTCACTTGTGAGTTTGGACACTTCTCTTGGATATAAGGTGTGGTCTGCGAAGTTGTTACCTGCTCTAGGATAATGGTAGAAATGCTTGAGTTTAAATCTTCAGTTAATGGGTGGGAGGCTCATGGACAAGTCATTCCAGAGTGTTAGTATTCATATGTAACCAGGTCTATTTGTCTGACCTTTGCCTTTCTTCACAGGGGTCAGAAGCCAGCAAAAGGTCCAGCAGAACTCGGAATACCTCAGTGTCCCAGAGGGAGCCATAGCCTCTCTCAACTGCACTTTCAGCGATCGTACTTCCGACAACTTCAGGTGGTACAGACAGCGTTATGGCAAAGGCCTTGAGTTGCTGGCGTCCATCTTCTCTGATGGTGACAGGGAGGAAGGCAGATTCACAGTTCACCTCAATAAAGCCAGCCTACATGTTTCCCTGCACATCAGAGACTCCCAACCCAGTGACTCTGCTGTCTACCTCTGCGCAGTGAGCACACAGTGCTCCCCAGGCACCTGCAGCCTGCACCCAAACTTTGGGCCTCCACAAGGCCTGAGATAGAGTATGTTTGATTTGGAAAGCATTTACTTTATGAGAATACCTCATTCTGAACACATAGTGCCCTAAGCTTTGTGTCTGCTACTCCTTCTTGTTTTTTCATACCCACTGACTCTATTAGTGGTGCCCATATGCTTATGGGCATGGTATCATCCACTGATGTGTGGGCAATCTAAGGTGGCCACCCTCCTAAAGAAAAACAACTCGCCTCACCCCAGCAGCCATCAATTGCCAATAACCCCTCAGCAATGTGAGTGGGGCCCAGAAGCCTTTTTGCCCTCCACACTTGAATTTTTAGCTGTTTTGATTTTATGCATGACTTGCACAGGCAATTACAGGTCCTGTGGGCTCTTGTTGTGCAACAGCTAGGCCATGTCCAGAAGGCACCATTTTGAAGCTGTGCTCCCTATTTTCTGCACTTTTCCCACCTCTCTTCCAAGAATTCCCTAAACTTTGTTGTGATGAGAATTTGGTAGAGATGTTTGCCTGTGGCTGGGCAGCCACAGTCTCCTTTTCTCAGCACTTTGAGTGTTCTCCTCATCCTTGGGTTTCCACAGTTTTCAAACTCCTTCTTTTGGGTTGTTTTCCTGGCTATGGAAGGGCTGATATAGATATGTCATTTAGGTTTGAGCCCTCAGCACTATTCTCAGTACCTTGGGCAGTTATCACGCATCTCTGCATTAATTCACTGTAAAGAAACCTTCTTTGACCAAGGTTAAGAGCAACACTACTCTGATTGTTGGCTCTTGTTTGAAACTCAGGCACATCCCTTCCTGAAGCTGAGAGATACACATTGACTCTTCCTTTGTCTGATCAGTTTATCAGTGTTGATTCAAGACCAGTGCTTCTTGGATGGAATCTCAGATCTGGTCATACATCTATGAACTTCCTCAGAGCTCCAGGTGTAAACACTGGTACTGCTCTGTTCAACCCATGACAACATCCTGTGTACAGTTTGGAGCCTGTGTCAACGTTCTCATGTATATTTTGGTTTCCATCAGTTTTCACCTTGCTAAACTTTGTGCAGATTCAGTTTCCATTCTTCAGTCTCACAGTATCCTTAGTGTCCCGTGCAGCTATTTCTTGTTAGCTAAGATTATGAAAAACAATATATTTAACAACACTAGAAATATCTGAAAGGCAGAAGTGTCAACATCAACCAGTGACTGACAGCTATCAGGTTGTCAAGGCCAGCCCAAGTCAGAGGTGGGTAGAGGGGACTTCAACATCTCTGATTGGGTGGGTAGTACTTGAACATTATGTGATCATCTTTCAAGGTGGGGCATGCATTATTAACCAATCTCAACATAAATTACATCAGCTCGTGTCCAGTCTCTTCCATAGCCTTATAAAGACCTTACATAAGGAGGTTGATAGCTCTTTCCTCTCTGAAAACATTCTCTTAGAAGTTTCTTTCACTTTTCTTTAATTTTTCACTTTTCTAGAATTCTCTTAGTAAAGATTGCCTTAGCTTTGCATGCACATACAAGAGTCCACATCTTTTTACCTTCATTGATATGAGATTACAAACTCAGAGCCACTGTCCCATGTTAGTCTTTGGTGAATGTGTCTGGGCACCAAGTCATTTGGTCATGTACAATTGAGTTTTGAAAGGGCCTACCACCTTAAAAACAAACAAGTAGATAAATGAATATACAAGCAAACAAACAAAACCTCCTCATCCATGGGATCTATACAAAACTCCACATTCATGTCTTACTGATTTAAACTGTTACCTCTTAATCTATTGTAGGACAAGACAGAAAATGGAATAGCTCTGAAATTTCTTAATTAGCGCCAGATACTCAGGTATCTCACAGCATGTTGTAGTGGCAGGATGACTTGGCAAGCACCAGATGGCAGATGGCAGTGCTTCTGTCCCTTAAGACTTGGTTTTAAGCCATTATCAACTTCCACATGTGCATGCACATGTGTGTGTGTGTCTCTGTGTGTGTGTGTGTGTGTGTGTGTGTGTGTGTGTGTTGTAAACTGATTTCCTCTGACTGGTTAAGTTAAAAACCAAGGATACACACTCAGTTGTGGGAACCAACTCTTCTTCCTTAGGAACCTAGTTCCAAATCAGGGTCCAGAATAAACGGGAGAATGGATAAACTCTGGGAGTTTTGGTGGTTGTATGTCTACAACAAGCTGGTGAGTTCAATTTGTTGCAAATGGGGACAGGGACATCTAACTTCAGAAGCTGCATCAATGAAGATGACAAATCTTCTTGGTAGTCTGGATCACACTTGGAATATGTAAATGCTGACTTTTAATCTCTTGCCCATGTCTCTGTCTAGAGGTAAAAAACTTACAAGGAGAATCTTCAGGCTCCAAGTATCTAGGAAGCTGAACATGTCACCAAGAACTTGCAGTCACAAAACTTTCATAGATGCCCTGCATTGGCACAGGCAGGACTCAGGTAGAGGCCCTGTCCTGATAATATTAATAAATTTAACTGTGAGAGAGAAAGAGTGGAAGACTAAAAAATCACCATTGATGTGGAGAGACTAGGAATTAAATAGTTTCACTGTTGGCTAGACAGGTAGGGAGAGGAGTGATACAATTAACAGCAATGGTGAACTTCCAAGATGGCTGCCTTCTTCTTCAGCCTCTTGACCTGAGACAAAGCTTGACAGTTTAAAACAGAGACCTGGTGAGGCTTTTCTCCATCAGAAGGCTGATTGGTGCTGTTGGACCTGAACAAGTTCAGCACCTGATCAGGACATGTTTATGCCAAAGCTGTGGGCCAATCACCCTTCTTGTATTTATTCAAACTTACCAGCCCTAAAGGAGGGGGGAAGAAAACATCTTAAACACCCAGTCTTGGAGAAGGCACTACACTTTTGGGTTCCTGATTGTTCACTCTGCATTCTTTCTCTGTTCTCCTCCCTCCCTCTCTGTGTATTTTTGTGTTTAGCTTTTCTTCATCAGTTGATCCTGTCTACAGTGTTTTACTTACTTCTGTGTGTTGGTCTCAAGATTGTTCCTGTGGCAGAGAAAAGGAACTGATCAAGGCCAGATGGTAACAGACTTCTACTGAAAGCAGTTTCCTGTCTTTTTCCTGGCTGCACACTGTTGCTTACTTCTGTGCTGCAGATGAAGTGCCCATGCACCTGTTGCTGTAATGCAAACCTTCAGAGCTGCTTCCAACAAACTCTAACTATGGATGGAGTGGATACTTATGTCTTCTCACGAAGAAAAGCCCATTATTAATAGAAAAGGTGAAGTGTTTCAAAACTTGTGACTTTTAAAAATGCCTTTGATTGAAGAAAAATACCACAAGCTAGATTAAAAAACTGAAATTCCAGGCTCAGTTCTGGCCATCCTCACATACATGCCTTCCTTCAAGTGTAGTGACCTTTTATTTCTTCACTTGAAATGAAAGATTCAGATCAGCAATCACAAAAGATTCTTCATGCTCCAATATCTGAATAAAGAGTCTTAGATCCTTGTGGACGATGAGGAAGGACTGTTTAGTACTGAAAGGCTCAAAGGTTCTATGTGCAGCCTCAAGACCCAGATGTGTCTTTGAAATACTGAGATGAGTCTTGTAGTCTTCTAATTCCAGGAGTGCTGTCTCATTGGGTGCTGTAATTTGTAGGATCCTGAAATGGTGTGATGTGAAAGTAGGTAGTTATAAGATTAGATACAGTCTAGTATATAGCTATCCTTTCTTCTATTACACATATGAACTGTGGTCTTCAAGTCTTGCATGTTTGTTCAGAAGGTATTTACTCTTCCTGGAATCTCAGACATACAGTGGTGCCCATAGTACCTTAGGTTTTTTCTCTTACCACGTCACTCATTTGGCTTCTCAAGGCTCTCAGGGACTCTGACTCTGTTGCACAGTGCCTGGCATCCCCAGCTTTCTCTGAGAATGATTGGGCCTTGGTGACCCTGGGCTCTTACATTCTTCATGTCTTCAAAACTAGCCCTATGCAGATGACACTGGGCTCTGCTGACTGCTTCCCCTGTAGCCTGTTCCCCTTTATTACTGTTACAATGAGTGGCTTCTGGATGCCTAAGGGGCTGAATTGAGAAAATCATGTGCTAGCACAGCCTCTTTCCAGAAAGTGCCCAAAGAGACTATTTCACAGGAACCGTTTCTTTAAGTGAAAATCTGTTTTCATACCTTGGGGGGTGTTACCTTCCAGGTACCATTTCTGTCAATCCAATGAAAAGTAACAGGTATTCTCTACAACAGCACTAATCTCTTTTAATAATTACAGTTGATTTGTGCCTGCACCTATTGTGTCTGCAGCTTTAAACACCTTTCTGTTGTTTTTTTTTCCCTCTCTCCATTCTCCTTGAAAATCTGGGTAAAAGCAACAAGTAATTAGTGAAGGCTTGGATGTTGTAGTACTGTAATCAATCTATCAATCAATCAATCAATTAAGTAAGTAAGTAAATTTGTCTAACAGTAATATTATTACACCAACACAGCAAGGTGTTTGGGTAGTTCTGCTAATTAAAATGGGAACCTGTTTCATTGTTTGTTCATATTCTGACAATCAGGAAACATAGCTGTGGTCAGGAATGGAGCATCTATAACTGCAAATGCTCACCTGCGTTAATCTACCTTCACTTCCATGCCTCAAAGCTCCTACTCTTTCTCACTTTTCTTTCTGGATGGATAAACTTGACACCCAAACACATCTCTTCAGTATGTATCATTCTGCCCCTGATACATGTAGTAATCTCGTAATGAAAAATGGATTCAGTCCAACTTCAAATGTCACCATAGTCTTACAGTTCTAACATGGTTTAAAAGTCCAAAGTTTCTTCTGAGATCCAAGGAAACTTCTTAACTCTGAGTCCTTACAAAAATCTTATTTTATTTTTCATTCTGTAATAACAATGCCCAGTAACAGACTGTAGGGCATAAGAATTTTTTTATTCATCACCTGGACATCCACTTACATGATCACTCTGCTCTCCACACTTAAAAGCGCCTTTGCTATTCAGCTCCAGATTAACTGCTCTTGATGGACTCTACCAAGGTGCAATGCTCTTAGTTCCTCAGAGAATGGAAGTTGTCTTCATTTTTCAATGGATGATTGCCATCCCCACAATTTAAAAGCCTGTCTCCCTAGTGGTGCTGCCTTGTAGGTCCCCAGTGTATGAGGAGGCTCATATGACTGCTGAACCGGGGCAGGGGACTGTTATGTAGGGACACTGCACTCCAGAGGAGTGGGATGGAAGGGATAGGGGGTAGAGGGTGGGAGGGTGAGACTGGGAGGGGTGGAAAGGGGACACTGGGATGGAGATGTAACCTGAAGTAATAAATAAACACAAAAACCTGTATCTCCATATGCCTGGGGACTAGACTGTAAACAGTATGCTGTGTGTCATCCCGGACAGCTGGTGAACTCAGGCTGTGTCCTGTCTGCTTTGTAAGCATTGTCCCTGTGTTCTGATTCTCCCACACTAAGCAGAGGAAATGCCTAGTGCCTTTTGAAAGAAAACACAACAGGAAATTTAAACAGAACCTATTTTACTCATGAGTTATGCCCATTTTCTCTCTCCTCTATTGCTCCCCTCTCTCCATTCTCTCCCCTTTCTCCATCTGCACATTCTGCTTCTTCCTCTCTTCTACTATTTCTTTTCTCTCTCTCTGTCTTCATAGCTCCTTATAACAATAGCTCCTGTGAGTTGAAAGTGTGTGATTTTCCAGGTCTCTCTCTTCTCTGCCCATTCATCTTAACATCACAAACTATTTGGAGGCCAGTGGAAATTTCTATCAGTAGTTGCTGTCCTTTCCTAAAGAAGTAGATACCTCTAATGTGTGTCAGGTACTCACAAAGGCCAATCAACAAGTGTTTGTGAAGCTGGAAAATATTTAGAACTAAACGTTCTTCAGGAACAGCCTAACTAACTCTTGACACAAGAAGAAAGTGTCATAGTGAGAAGATATTAGCTTCCTTAAAGTCATATGTTTTGTTTATATAATGGACACTAAAACTTTGATGAAGTGTACTTTTCTATATTGGCTCCCATTAGAGGCCATTAGACAAGACATTCGTGAAAGCAACAATCAGGTCTGACTTGCTAGATTATGTTTCTCATTGCTTACCAGATAAGCAAATGTCTTTTGAAATAAGTTCTAAATATGCATACATTTCGCACATACCTTACACTGTAATAGATGAAGTCCGATGGGGGGAATAAACAGAGATTTGTATGATGGTAATTCAGATTTGAATTGTAGAACTGAACACATCTCATGGTAATCATTTAGAAAATTACTTTACACTGTCCATATTTCCAATAAATGGTAAATACTGAAAAAATACATCAAAGCCATTTCATGTTCAGACAGAACTTTTGACTTCTGCTCCAGTTGGTAGACATACCCACTTGTAGCAAACAAAGCTAACTTATAAAAAGATTTATTTTTTAATTATGTATATGTGCACATGAGTAGAGGTGCCTGTGGAAGCCAGAGGAGATGGAGAACAGCCATTTGCGAGCTGTTCAATATGGGTCCCAGAAATAAAACTCAGATCCTCTGCAATAGCAGATGTGCTTTTATCCACTTAGCTATCTCTTCATCTCACAAAACTAGCTTTTAATGTAATGTCTGAGTTTTCAATTATGACAGCTAACTCAAAACTTGTTAAAAACTTATATTAGGGCTGGAGAGATGGCTCAGAGGTTAAGAGCACTGGCTGTTCTTCCAAAGGTCCTGAGTTCAATTCCCAGCAACCACATGGTGGCTCACAACCATCTACATTGAGATCTGGTGCCTGGGCATATATGTAGACCAAATACTGTATACTAAATAAATAAATGTTTAAAAAAAAACAAAAAAAAAAAAAAAAAACTTATATTAAACAAAACCTAAAAATTCTTGTTTTTAATCAATATTATAACATCTGTGATGTGAATGTGTATATATATGTGTGTGTATGTATGTATATATATCTGTGTGTATGTGGTGTGTACATGTATATGTGAGTGGCATTTTTGTGTGTGTGTCTATGTGTGTGTGTATATTTGTGTGTGTGGTGTATGGATGTGTATGTGAGTAGTGTTTGCATGCGTGTATGGTGTGTGCATATGGGTTGACAAGGATTGAGCTATGGTACTTAATGTTTATTCTCAACATGACTGCATTTGGATTCACCTCAAATCACAAGCCAGACTAGATCTTCCCTCCTTTCAGTTAGTTCTTCTCAGGTGTTCGATCACAGAGAAGGGGAGGAACCTGTTCACTATCTCAGAATGATAGCCAAACACATTAAAGGTGCACAAGCAAAGATGACTGGATATTATTCAAGTTCTAGGAAAAACCAAGAACACCATTAATAAACTATAATATTTGAGGGAATATACTACCTCACCGGACAATAACTCGAAAAAGGGAAACCCATTCCTGGCACTTGGATTTTAATTTATTATCCTGTGTTGTCTAGTAAGAACCTTGTTATCCCATTACAGGGCAAGTCTATTTTAATATATGTATAGATGTAGGAAGCTTCTACAGTACTAGATAAGTTTCCATGTGACTTTCCATCCCATTTTCCATCCTATACTTTGGTTTGACATTAAGTCCAGCAAGTAATAAATAGTACCTTATGAACCTAAACACTTTCTGCACAGCTAAGGGCTCCACCATGTGAGTGGAGAGACAGCCTGCAGAATGAGAAAAACCTTTGAAGCTATACATATGACAAAGGGTTGGTGTGTGGAATATACAAGTAACTAAAATACATGTGCATCAAGAAACAAATTTAATTTAAAAATTAAGCATGGAATTAAACAAGGAATACTCAAAATATGAATAAGAAATGGCTGAGAAACATTTAAAAATGTTCAGCAACCTTAGTTATCACATAAATTAAAATTTAAATCTGCTTTGAGATTATATATCATTCCAGGAATAAAGGCTAAAATCCACAACACAAATGAAGAGAAATACTGGCCTTGATTTGGGGAAAGGGAAATACTTATTCACTGCTGATGGGAGTGCAAACTGGTAGATCACTATGAAAATCAATGTAAAATTTCCCCAAAATCTAGAAATAGATCTACCAGATGATCCAGCTATATATTCTTTGGAATATTTCCAAAAAGACTCTATAGACTACTATAGAGGTATCTGATTATTCATGTTATTGCTGTTCTAGTTGCAGTAGCTAGGGAATACATAAAACTTAGTTGTCCATCAGCTGGTGAATGGGTAATTAAACAATAGTATCTTCATTTGTTTTTGTTTTGTTTTGCTTGCTCATTTGTTTGGACACTAGCCATTATTTATGGGTAAAATGAAATCTTGAAGTAGTTTTAATCTGTATTTTCATGACATCTTCACCTTTTGATAACTATTTGTATAGTTTCATGCTCCATTTTTCATTGGTTTGTTTGTTCTATTGAAGTTTCTATTTTTAAGTTCTTTTTATATTCTTGGTACTTATCTTTCTCATATTTATATCTGAGAAAATATAAATTTTCCCTTTTGTACATTTTGAAAAATTCATGGAGAAATGTATTGTAGAAGCTTCCATAAATATATACATACACATACATAAAGAGTTTCAATGGAGTTACCCTGTAATGGGGTAACAAAGCCCCTACTAGACAACACAAGATAGCAAGCAAAAAAAAAAAAAAAAAAACAAAAACAAAAAAAAACTATGTGCCAGAAATAGGTTACTTCCTATTGGCTATTGAGGTTCCATACATCCTTCTATATTATTGTCATTCTGCTTCCCAGTTCTTCTGCTGGGGTGTCCAGACACCATTGAGCTCTGGCCTGGGAAGGATGCAGATGAACCAGAACAGGCAGGCCAGCAGGATCTCTGTCCGGCTGTGAGTGCGAGAAGTTTTTCAGAGTTACAGCTCTTCTTCACTGGGGGAAAGTGAAACAGCTTTTCTAGGTGGTATTCGGTGAAACAGCTCTCTTTTTATTAGGGGTGAACAAGGGCTATTTAAGCCTTGGAAAGTGGGTAGAAGTTTTTAGGATGAGTGTACATTATTGGCTAGGACTGAGGTGCTAGAAATGCTTCATTTGCACGAAGAGGAATTTCAGGTGCTTGCTGGACAGATTCTTATTGGGAGAGAGGAAGTTAAACCTGCAATTTAGTGACCAGACTACATGTCTACCTCAAGGTCAGAGGAGGGGGTTGTGTTCAGGGACAGGTGACCTAGAACAGGGAAGAAGTGGTCCTTACACCTGCTTGTCTCATGAGGTTTTTGGGGTTTTGGACATGTCTGCCAGGCTGTTTGTAACTCATAGGGTTCAAAGATGTTGTACATTTTGCTCCTCCTCCTGCTCCAGGTTGGCTCTCCCATCACAAAGCTCATGTGCCTAACATATTATGGGCTATTAGCAATACTACTGGTCACCCTCCAGAACTTGATGGTAAAAACCTATTGATGAAATCACCAAATATAGAAAACTTAAGTTGTACTCACATTGAAGCTTTGTTCCCACTGGATAGCTTTCATAGTGCTAGAATGTGCTATGTGTGCTACTGAAAGAGAAACTGAATGCCAGTCTTTCTGATCTCTGAACCCTATGAGCTACAAACATAGCCTGGCAGACATGCCCATTAGTTCAATAGTGGCACAAATGTAATGGAAGTAACTAGCCAGTTTCTGATTCAATTTAAGGTCTGCTCCACAAACTGAAAGCCATACATGGCACCATTTTCAGGGGTAAGAACCTGTGACATAGACCCTAGGGGAGAACCTCCATCTATCACTCTGCTAAATGGACATATTGATAAACCAACACCTAATGAGTTATTGTTACATACATGGATTGATGGATCAGTTAGTCTTCTTCAGAGAAGCTTCTTGCTATAGCACATGATGGCTATCAGAGAACCAGAACTCAAAGAAGAGACTGTAGATCACTCAGCCCCAGATGGGATGACTGTATCCCACACCTTCCTCCCAAGGCTCAGAGGTCCTTGAGGAAGACAGGGTAGAAAGATTGTATGACCCATAGTTGGTGGATGACTACAAGGAAATAGCGTTTTCTGAACACATCAAGCCAGATGGATATATGAGCTCACAGAGATTGAGAGTACACATAAGACTTGCAAAGGATCAGGCCAGACAAAATTCCATCACAGAGGGGGAAAGTGGGTATTCTCAGCCTTAGCTAAAGAGCCATTGGCAGTTGGTAGCTGCTGGAATAGAGATTCAATTTTCTTTAAAGGTGCAGCTCCTGGTGCATAGATCACCCTCCAGTAAAAGAAACACACCCAAGAGTATATGGACAGCACAAACTGTAACACAAAACTTGGTAAATGAAAATTTTTATTTACACTATATTTATTAATACCTACTAAACACCTATAAAACACCTGTAACCTAATACCTATGAACACTTATACCTATGAACACTTAATACCTAAGAAGATCTAAACAATCCTACTTTAACCCTCTTGAAAGGATATTAGGATTCTCTAACGCAAGTCTGAGTGGACACCTTGGTTTCAGCAGTCCGGCTCTGGCAGTCATGGCAGGCAGTCCTATCTTCAGCTTGGCTCAGCTTCCTCCAGGCCTAGCATTGCCAATTCGCTCGTGTGGTCAGTTTGTTTCAACCCCTCAGCTTGTGGCTGGCTTCAGATGGTGTACCTTGTGTGGCCTAGTCTTTCACTTTAAAGCCTTGTACAGCCTCATGTGATAGGAGCCACCTTTTTGCCTATTTTCTAGGTCCTCCTCCGAACTCTGCTTCCTGGTACTTTGCTCACTCTCCCCACCCTCTCAGGCCTCTGTTTTCACGAACTTTCCTTCAGAAGATTCTATGCCATGCTTTTTCTGCCAGCCTTCTTGAAATGGATTGTGACAAGAGTCTGTTTCTCAGACTCTGCCTCTCAGCTTTCTTGATAATTCTCAGTGCATTTGCTGAGGCTTCTGACCCCTGATTGCCTCATGGCTGTTGCAGCTGAAAGGTTGGCCGATTGCATACCTGGCTTCACACTTCTCCTGCATGGCTTCGGTCTCCTCTGTCCGTCCTTGGGGGCCGAGAGAGCTTCTCATGGAGCTTCCTGGCTTATATAGGGCATGATCTCACAGTCTTTCCCAGTCTCACCCTTTCTTGCACTATTTGGCAGCTCCTGTGGCCTCTCGTGGTTCCTGACAGTTCCCCCGGCTTCTGTAGCTTTGCAGCTGTGTCTATTGGTGAATTGGTGAATGGTGCTTTCCCCAAGTCTCAGTTCAGTCTGGACTCCACTCACTCTGGCACCTCTCAACATCTTTTGAAGAGAGGCAGCATCTGCAGGCTTCAAAACGAAGCTTTTGTCTGCCCCTGTTTGGCTGTAGGTTTTGGCTGAAAGGTTCAGCTACAGTCTTTCAAAGTGTGGCTGCATTGAGATGCTCTTCTTTAGTTTCCTGTGCTTTGAAAAGGTCCATTTGTTATCAGGTGCCAGTTTGATCTGCATTTCCCTTAAGAGTCCTTACTAATTCACTCATAAAAACTAACCCATTACAAAACGTGATGTGTTTTATTTAAGAGGGGGCCACAAAACTGGCTAGTAGGGAAGAGTGGATGGATTTGGCAGAAGTGGAGGGAGTAGGTGAGTATAACCAAAATTCATTGTGTAACATTCTCTAAGAACTAGTAAAATGAGAGAAAGTCGATACATTTTAATTGATGTGTGTGTGTGTGTGTGTGTGTGTGTGTGTGTGTGTGTGTGTATTCTTCTATGTACACTCATCACACTAAATAACACAGGTTCAGTAACATATAGTTGAGTAACTCTGGTGATTTCAGGCATCCACTGGAGACTTGAGGCCTGCCTCCTTAGGGTGAGGTTTCAAGTTTACTCATAATGTGCTGTGTAGACATCTGTAGTGTAAGCTGAAGGGAAATCAGCAGAGGGCGCTGTCTCTTAAGATGAGACTAACATCTCATTCAGGTGGTGTGACTGTGCAGACAGAGGTCCTTGTTTATGACTGAGAAGTTTGGTGAGATCCTGCTGAATACTTGTGCGTTTGGTGCACTCAAGGACCAAGTGTCATTTCTCTATGAACATGCTTCCTGATACCTGCTCAGTTCTCCTGCTCCTCTTAATGCTCAGTAAGTTACATTTTACCTTAAGTGTTAATGGCGTCACTTTCTTACAACTGTGGCAGTCGTTAGTCTTCCTCCTCATGTAAAACAGTAAGCCCTCCTTATTTATTTATTTGTTTGTTTACTTTTTAGGGAGGAGCAATGGAGACTCAGTGACCCAGACAGAAGGCCTGGTCACTCTCACAGAGGGGTCACCTGTGATGGTGAACTGCACCTATCAGACAACTTACTCAAGTTCTTTCCTTTTCTGGTATGTGCAATACGTCAGTAGATCCCCTCAGCTTCTCCTGAAGGGCTCCACAGACAACAAGAGGACAGAGCACCAAGGGTTCCACGCCACTCTCCATAAGAGCAGCAGCTCCTTCCACCTGCAGAAGTCCTCAGCACAGCTGTCAGACTCTGCCCTGTACTACTGTGCTGTGAGGGACACAGTGAGGAGGACTGCAGGGGAAGCTGCACACAAACCAGGGGTGCAGGGGGGCTGAGGGGAGCGGCCCTGTGAGGGAGGCTATGTGCTTTTCTAAGTTGTGTTTTCCTAGCTTCCTGAATAACAGCAACAAAATTCAGGTCAGATTCCTAGAAATCTAGGAATTTGTGGATATTCTGGCAGTGTAGGATTGATGTCAGTGCTAGAGACAAGCTAGGCTTTAATCCCTAGAAGTAATGTTCTCTCCCTAAATAGAAGACCTCTCACAGCAAGCATCTGAAGGAAAATCCTGATGTTGGATGTATCTCTACCAAGATGTCTTACAAAATAGTGATTTAAGTTTTCTAACAATTTTCTGTTATTACCCCACAAGTTTATGATGTAAATAAGGAACATAGACTCTAGTCTTTAAAAATCTGCTTCAGTCTCACTCCACATGTTATTACCCTCTTCCTCTCCTTGGTCCATGTTACAGAGAGTTCAGCCTAACTTCCTGTCTCAATTACTTCTCTATTGTATACTGTGAAGAAACACCATGATTAGACAACTAATAAGAGAAAGCACTTAATTGGGTGCTTGACTGTAGTTTCAGAGGGTGAGTCCATGACCATCATGGTGGGAAGCATAGTAGCAGGCAGACAGGCAAGCAGACACAGATCTGGAACAGTAGCTTGTATCTTATATCTGATCACAAGCATATGCAGGGAGAGGGAGACACTAGGCCTGGCTTGGGCTTTGAGATTCCAAAGCCCACCACTAGCGACACACTTTCTTTGACAAGGCCACACCTCCTGATCCTTCCCGGATCATTCCCCACCTAGGAACCAAACATTTAGCTATATGAGCCTTTGGGGGCCATTCTCAATCAAACCAGCACATACCCTGATGGCCATCACTTAGTGAAGCTGCCCTGAAACAGCTGTTGGAGCTCTCAAGAAGGTTCCTTGAAAGGCAGGTCCTGCCCCGTCCTATACACTGTGTAGGAGGCAGCCTGATTATAAAAATTCTGTCCAGAATGCTCTCCCCATTAATGTCTACTCTTATCTGCATTACCCTTTGCTTAAATCCTGATGATGTCTACTCACTCACTTGGGATTAGAGTTAGGCTCTCTGATAATTCTTCTGAAACATGGGTAAGGAGGCCAAGGTTTTGATCTATCTCAGTTCTTTAGACAAAATAGTGTTTTAAAATAAAATGCTTTAGTTGAGAATACAAGATGGTGGTGATAAGCTTGGACACATTCTGATTGTCAGGAAGACAGACTGAACTGCAGAGATATGCTCCTGCTGAATGGCAGTTTGAGAGGCGCAAGCCCATCTGGGCTTGCTTGGCAAAGACAGAGGCAATAAAGAACCCTGTACTGAACATATAGACACTGGAAGAACAGAGACACCAGACATGGAAGACAGAACACTTCCTGCCAAAGTGGAAGAGCCCAGCCCGTGGATCTTATCAATTCAGGATTCCAGCTGGCAGCTTCGACCTCCAAACGGGGGCCCTCCTCGGTCTTCTGAGTCCGGAGTCTCCATGTAGGCATTCTGATACCCAAAAGAGGACCAGCAGAGCCATGACAGTAAAACTCAGGGCAATTCTCCCAGGGATTTGCAATGTGGCAGCATTTGGCTGAACGGTAGTTGGGAGATTGAGCTAACTGGCAGCTGAGCTTCCCTGAACCCCCAAGAGCACTGTGGACAGCTTATAGACTACATATTGGAACTCGTTGCCCCCTTGCCTGCTTGGCCCCTTGGCTGGGTACTCGGCTGGGCACTCATGGTACAGCATGTAGATCTCTGCCTGGAGCAGTAGAACAGTTTTGGATCATTACATGCAGCCCGAGTAAGTGGGCTGGACCAGGTCACAGAGCTTCAGTCTGAGAGGCACAGGTCTATCAGGAGACCCCCCTGAGAGCAGCTTGGGAGGACCATAACAAGAGTCCTGATACCCTAGCCACATGGAAACTGTTAGACGACGCTCTGACCCAGGCAGGCTGCTCTGGAACACAGCTCTTCTGGCAGGGAAAAGGCTGCTGAGCTTTCCCTGAGACCAAGTTCTGTAGAAGCCTTGTGAACTCCACGTACTGGAACTCCCTGCCTCTGCCCACTTTGGCAGGGAACTCAATCTACAGCCTCAGTCTACAGCATCTAGATCTCAGCCTGGAGCAGTAAAGCAGATCTGGACCATTGATTGCATGCTGCCCAAGCAAGCAGGCTGTACTAGATCACAGAGCTTCTGACTGAGAGGCACAGATTGACATTGGAATCCCTCTGAGAACAGCCTGGGAGGGCCACAACCATGGTCCTCACCACAGTCCTAATGTCCTAGCTGCAGGGAAACTGTTAGAAGTCCCACTGGCTCAGGCAGGCTGGACAGGAGCACAGTGATTCTGGCCAGGAAAAGGCAGCTGAGCGTCCCTGAATCCAAACACTGGACAGGTTGAAGACTCCACATTGGAACTCCCTGCTGGCACCTGCATTACCCCTGAGCTGAACACCCAGGATACAACACAGAGAGCTCTGACCCTGGAGCAATGAAACCATTGGACCATTGCACACTGCCTGAGTGATAAGGGCTGTACCAGACCACAGTGCTTCTGGCTGGAAAGCACATGTTGAACCTGAGAGCCCCTGGAGGGCAGCTTGGGATGTCCATGATCATGGCCCTGACACCTAAGCCGCAGGGAAACTGTAGCTCTAGCCCATAGCCTGTGGCCTGCTGATCTCCAACCACCATCACTAAGAAGACCAGCTGGATTTCAGGAACCTGCAGGCAGAAATAACACATCCCACCAAACCCTTGAACTGAGTACCCAGTTGGAACACAACAGGAAGGAGTGAGCTGTAGGAGGTCCACTGAGAACCAGCCCCCAAAACAAGGCCCCATCTAGCCTGTGGACAGCCACAGGTTACCAAGATTATACAGCCTTTACACCAAAGCTCCTTCCTTGACACTAAGTCCAGAAGGCACAAGGAAAAAATAGTTAAGGATAACCAGATGGCTAAAGGCCAGCAAAAGAACAGAACTGACAAAAGTTGGGGAAATATGACTCCAACAAAGTTCAGCTATGCTAATACAGCAAACCTTGACCATTCGACCACAGCTGAAACACATGAAAATGGTGAAAAATCTATACTTATAAAAGTGATAGAGGGTGTAAAAGAAGAAAATAAATCCCTGAGAGAATTTAAAGAAATCACAATTCTGCAAATGAAAACAATGGAGAATTCCATTAGAGACCTCCAAGTTAACTCAGTCAAACAAGAGTGGGAAAAAGAAAAGACTATGAAAGATTTGCATGCAAAGACAACCAAATTGGAAGCAGAAATGTATAAAAAAGTTCTAGACCAAAAATTGTAAATGGAAGCATTAAAGAAAACAAAAACAGAGACAATCCTGGATGTGGAAAACCCACGAAAGAGAAGAACTATAGACATGACTATCAAAAATAGGATACAAGACATGGAAGACAGAATCTCAGGGATGGAAGACTCGATTGAAGAAATCAGTACAACAACCAAAGAAAATGAGAAATCTCTGTAGTACAGCTTGAAATCTGGGATGGTGATACCTCCAGATGATTTTTTATTGTACCGGATTGATTTAGTTATTCTGGTTTTTTTGTTATTCCATATGAAGTTGAGGATTGCTTTTTTCAGGTCTATGAAGAATTGTGGTGTTATTTTGTAGGAATTACATTGAATCTGCATATTGCCTTTGGCAGGATGGCCATTTTTATTATGTTGATCCTACCTATCCATGAGCATAGGGGATCTTTTCATCTTCTGATGATCTCTTCAGTTTCTTTCTTCAAGGACTTGAAGTTCTTGTCATACAGGTATTTAACTTGCTTGGTTAGAGTTACCCCCAGGTATCTTATATTGTTTGTGGCTATTGTGAAGGGTGTTGCATCCCCAATTTCTTTCTCAGCCCATTTATTTCTTGTATAAAGAAGGGCTTCTGATTTTTTAAAATTAATTTTGTATCCAGCCACCTTGCTGAAGGTGTTTTTACAGCTGTAAGAGTTCTCTGGTGGAATTTTTTGAGTCGCTTTTGTATACTATCATATTGCCCTCAAATAGCAATGTTTTGACTTCTTCAAGCTGTACTATAGAGCAATAGTAGTAAAAACAGCATGGTACTGTTATAGAAACAGACCAGTGGATCAATGGAATCGAATTGAAGACCCAGAAATGGACCCACACACCTATGGTCACTTAATTTTTGACAAAGAAGCCAAAACTGTACAATGGAAAAAGGACAGAATCTTCAACAAATGGTGCTGATCCAACAGGATGTCGACATGCAAAAGAATGAAATTAGATCCATACTTATCACTTTGTACAAAACTTAAGTCCAAGTGGATCCAAGATCTTAACATAAGGCCGGACACACTAAATCTATTAGAAGAGAAAGTGGTGAAAAGCCTCGAACTGATTGGCATAGGTGACAACTTCCTGAACAGAACACCAACAGCTCAGGATCTAAGACCAACAAACAACAAATGGGACCTCATGAAACTGAAAAGCTTCTGTAAGGCAAAAGACACTGTCATTCTAACAAAACGGCAACCTACAGATTGGGAAAAATCTTCACCAACCCCACATATGACAGAGGGCTAATATCCAAAATTTAGAAAGAACTTAAGAAATTAAATGCCAAGAAACGAAATAATCCAATAAAAGATGGGGAACAGAGCTAAGCAGAGAATTCACAAAGGAGGAATCCCTAATGACTAAGAGACACTTGAAGAAATGCTCAGCATCCTTAATCATCAGAGAAATGCAACTCAAGACAACCCTGAGATTCCATCTCACACCTGCAAGAATGGCTAAGATCAAAAGCTCAAATCACAGCACATTCTGGTGAGGTTGTGGAGCAAGGGGAACCTTCCTCCATTGCTGGTGGGAGTGCAAGATTTACAACCACTATGGAGGTCAGTCTGGCGATATCTTAGAAAACTTGGAATAGCTCTGCCTCAGGACCCAGCCATACTACTTCTGGGTATACACCCAAATGCCTCTTCACGGAATCATAAGGAAGTTTCCTCATCTATGTTTATAGCAGTCTTATTTGTAATAGCTAGAAACTGGAAACAACCCAGATGTTCCTCAGCCGAGGAATGGATTAAAAAACTGTGGTACATCTACACAATGGAATACTACTCATCCATCACAAACAATGAAATCATGCAATTTGCAACCAAACAAATAGAGAAGCTCATCCTGAGTGAGCAAACCCAGACTCAGAAGGATGCACATGGCATCTATTCACTTTTAATTGGATTTTAGCCATATAGTACAGGATAACTATACTACAACCAATGCACCAAAGGGAACATGAATGTAGACTTTGTTTCCTGTCAATGAGACACTTTGCCCTATTGGTGCTGCCTTGTAGGCCCCCAGTATATGAGGAGGCTCTTGGCCCTCATATGACTGCTGAACTGGGGTGGGGGACTATTATGTAGGGACACTACACTCCAGAGGAGTGGGATGGAAGGGATAGGGGGTACAGGGTATGAGAG
Source organism: Lophiomys imhausi (assembly GCA_907164525.1). NCBI lineage: Eukaryota > Metazoa > Chordata > Mammalia > Rodentia > Muridae > Lophiomys > Lophiomys imhausi. The sequence continues at coordinate 4,826,588 of CAJQZJ010032031.1, read as the reverse complement.
TAGGACTGGGAGGGGTGGAAAGAGGACACTGAGATGGAGATGTAATCTGAAGTAATAAATAATTATTAAAAAAAATAAAATGAGAAATCTAAAAAAATCCTCATCCACAGCATCCAGCCCTACAGAAGATATTAGAAGGAAAATTCCAACCCAGAGAAGATAACTACACCCAAGAAAACAGATGAAACAAAAAAACTCCACTGCAGCTAAACCAAAAGAAACACAAAACCACCACCTACACCAAAATAATAGGAAATAACAACCTTTGGTCATTAATAGCCATCAACATCAATGGACTCAACTCCCCAATAAAAAGACACAGGCTTACAGAATGGATCCATAAACAAGACCCATCATTTTGCTGCATAGAAGAAACCCATCTCACTAAAAAAGATAGATACTACCTCAGAGTAAAGGGCTGGGAAAAGGTTTTACAAGCAAATGGACCCAGGAAGCAAGCTGGAGTAGCCATCTTAATATCAAATAAAATAGACTTTCAATTGAAGTTAATCAAAAAAGACAGAGAAGGGCACTACATACTCATTAAAGGAAATATTCATCAAGATGACATCTCAATATTGACTATCTATGCCCCAAATACAAGGGCACCTACATTTGCAAAAGAAACTCTTTTAAAGTTTAAGCCATACATCGATCTCCACACATTAGTAGTGGGAGACTTCAACACCCCATTCACACCAATGGGAAGGTCATTGAGACAGAAACCAAACAGAGAAATAGTGAGACTAACGGAGGTCATGAACCAAATAGACCTAACAGATAGCTACAGAATGTTTCACCCAAACACAAAAGAGTATGTCTTCTTTTCAGAATCTCATGGAACCTTTTCCAAAGTTGATCATATAGTTGGACACAATACAAACTTCAACAGATAGAAGAAAATTGAAATGACCCCATGTATCTTATCAGACCACCATGGATTAAGGCTGGACTTCAATAACAACAGAAATAAGGAAAAGCTTACACATTAATGGAAACTGAAAAACTCTCTACTCAATGACCACTGTGTCAGGGAACAAATAAACAAGGAAATCAAAGACTTCTTAAAATCCAACGAAAAGGAAGGCACAACCTACCCAAACCCATGAAACACAATGAAAGCAGAGCTCTGAGGAAAACTAATACCACTAAGTGTCTTCAAAAAGAAAATGGTGACATCTCACATTAGCAACTTAACAGCAGAACTGAAAGATCTAGAAAAAAAAAGACACAAACACTCCCAAGAGTAGAAGACAGCAGGAAATCATCAAATTTGGGGTTGAACTCAACAACTTAGAGACAAAAAGAACAATACAAAGAATCAACAAAACCAAGAGTTGGTTCTTTCAGAAAATCAACAAAATAGACAAACTCTTAGCCAAACTAACTAAAAGGCAGAGGAAAAATACACAAATCAACAAAATCAGAAATTAAAAGGGAGAAATAACAATAGACATTGAGGAAATCCAAAGAACCTTTAGGTCTTTTTTCAAAAACTTGTACTCCACAAAATTTGAAAACCTAAGCGAAATGGGAAATTTTGTTGATAGATTACACCTACCAAAGTTAAATCAAGATCAGATTAACAAACTGAACAGTCCTATACCTCCTAAGGAAATTGAAGCAGTCATTAAAAGTCTCCCAACCAAAAAAAGCCCTGGACCAGATGGTTTCATCACAGAATTCTACCAGACCTTCAAAGAAGAGCTAATACCAAAACTCTTCAAACTCTTCCACAAAATAGAAACAGAAGGAACACTGCAAAACTCATTCTATGAGACCACTGTCACCCTATCCCTAAACCACACAAAGACCCAGCAAAGAAAGAGAGCTTCAGACCAATATCCCTCATGAACATGGATGTGAAATTACCCAATAAAATACTTGCAAACCGAATCCAAGAACACATCAAAAGTATCATACATCATGATCAAGTTGGCTTTATACCAGGAATACAGGGGTGGTTCAACATATAAAAATCCAACAATGTAATCCATGATATAAACAAGCAGAGAGAAAAAAACCCTATGATAATCTTACTAGATGCTGATTAAACATTTAGCAAAATCCAACACCCCTTCATGCTAAAAATCCTGGAGAGAGCTGGCATACAAGAACATACCTAGAAATAATAAAGGTACTACACAACAAGCTGGTAGTCAATATCAAATTAAATGGAGAGAAACTTAAAGCATTTTCTCTAAAATCAGGGACAAGGCAAGGATTTCCACTCTCCCCATATTTCTGCAACATAGGTTTTAGCGAGAGCAAAAATAGACAACTAAATGAGATCAAGGGGATACAAATTGAAGAAGTCAAAGAATCCCTATTCACAGATGATATGATAGCATACATAAGTGACTCCAGAAATTCCACCAGAGAACTCCCACAACTGATAAACACCTTCAGCAAGGTGGCTGGATACAAAATTGAGTCAAAAAAGTCGGTAGCCCTTCTTTATACAAAAGATAAATGGGCTGAGAAATAAACAAGGGAAGCAACACCCTTCACAATAGCTTCAAACTATATAAAATACCTGGGTTAATTCTAACCAAGCAAGTGAAATATCAGTATGACAAGAACTTCAAATCCTTGAAGAAAAAAAAATTGAAGAGTACATCAGAGGATGGAAAGATTTCCCATGTTCATAGATAGGTAGGATCAATGTAATAAAAATGGCTATCCTACCAAAAGCAATATACAGATTCAATGCAATTCCTATCAAAATACCAACACAATTCTTTATAGACCTGGAAAGATCAATTTTCAACTTCATATGGAATAACAAAAAACCTAGAATAGGTAAATCAATTCTGTACATTAAAAAACATCTAGAGGTATCACCATCCCAAATTTCAAGCTATATTACAGAGCAATAGTAATAAAACCAGCATGGTACTGGTATAGAAACAGACCAGTGGAACAATGGAATGTAATTGAAGACCCAGAAATGAACCCACACACCTATGGTCACTTAATTTTTGACAAAGCAGCCAAAACTGTACAATGGAAAAAGGACAGTATCTTCAACAATTGGTGCTGGCCTAACTGGATATCAACATGTAAAATAATGCAAATAGAGCCATATTTATCACCTTGCACAAAAGTTAAGTCCAAGTGGATCAAAGACCTTAATATAAGCCCTGAAACACTATATATATAATAGAAGAGAAAGTAAGGAAAAGTCTCAAATTCATTGGCACAGGTGACAAATTTCTGAACAGAACACCAATAGCTCAGGCTCTAAGGCCAATCAATAAATGGGACCTCATGAAACTGAAAAACTTCTGTAAGGCACAGGACACTGTCATTAGAAAAAAAATGGCAACCTACAGATTGGGAAAAGATCTTTACCAACTCCACATCTGACAGAGGGCTAATATCCAAAATGTATAAAGAACTCAAGAAACTAAACAGCAAGATACCAAATAACCCAATCAAAAAAATGGGGAACAGAGCTAGACCGAGAATTCACAAAAGAGGAATCTCTAATGGCCAAGAGACACTTGAAGAAATGCTCAACACCATTAATCATCAGAGAAAAGCAACTCAAGACGACTCTGAGATTCCATCTCACACCTGTCAGAATGGCTAAGATCAAAAACTCAAATGACAGTACATGCTGGTGAGGTTGTGGAGAAAAGAGAATACTCCTCCATTGCTGGTGGGAGTGCATACTTGTACAACCACTATTGAAATCAGTCTGGCAATATCTTAGAAAACCTGGAACAACTCTACCTCAAGACCCAGCCATACCACTCCTGGGTATACATCCAGAAGAATGTAGAGATGGATAATTTAACATTAAAGGCATTTAAACAAAACTCTCTGTTATAGAAAGTTCCTGAAACACATACTCCAACCAAAGTTGAGACTAGCAATAATCTGTGAGTATAAATACACTTGTAGACAGCACTTTGGTGTGATCATTCATCAAAATAATTATAGTAGTTTTCCCCTAGGGCCTATGACCTCCTGAACCATGGGAGTTTTGGCCATGTTTCAGTACTAGGCATGAATTCCCTCCTATAGAGTAGGCTTCAAATACAATCAGAAAGCATTGATTATCCTGTAGTGTCAGGACATTACTGTACCACTGAATTCAGTATTGCAGCATTCAGGGTCTAGTACGGGTTAATACTATTGCTGTCCTTTCTTCCCCAGCAGCCTGCATATGATCTTCCAGCAGTATGAAATCTAGCCAACAAGGAGGACCTTTCCCCAGTCAGGTCAAGGTTGATTTCTCTATATCATGAAACAGTAGAATGTGGTGTTGTTAGCCATAGAATATTACCATCTAGTTATAGTGAACAACCAGGAAAAACGGCAATAGCTTGTGTTGTTTTCTATACCTCTGGGCCTTCCTGAATAAAAACTCCCATGTCTGATACTGAGATTGTTGTTTAACAAATTCACCTATCTATTCCAAGGCTATATTTATTCATGTAAAACATCATTTTATGAGTATTAATGCGATAAATTATTATTTTTAGATATTTTAAGAACATATATGTAATAAATTATTCAAAACATTTCCTTGTGATGGGAAGAATATTTAGTGTGGGTTAATGAAGCACATGCCCCTGAGTCCCTTAGACAACAGACTCCATGTCTGAGAAGAGCCCAGTGGTATGATCATATGACATAGTTGTGACTTTTAAATTGTGTTCAAAAAGTAACACATTTTGAAGACTGTTCTTTAGCGCACACGCCCCAATTACAAATTTTATTTGTCAGGTGATTATGAGGTATCCATAAACATATTTTAGATCTGGCTAGGATGAATGACTGAGTTGAACTTCTTCATGAGACTCACCGTCCCTTCCCTGTCCACATAGGTGTTACCATCAAGATTTCACAGCCTTTAGCTAATGTTGGTTTACATGATAAGCATTTGCTTCTTGGTTTCTTAACCCAAAGTTATGTTGGTTTATTTACAAATAGTTTTTGGTGTTGGAATCTGCATCTCTCCTCCTTAACTGCCTTTAATATTCTTTTCTGCTCTCTTTGCTCGCTGCTATTGTGCACTCTGATCGGTCTGAAGAGGCTGCTGTGCACGTAAGAGGGTTTAGATACAACTCCAGGTTCATCTCAAAATGGCCCTCTCCCCACAGTCTGCTTCACCCAGATTCTCAGTCAGCTCTGGTGTGGGAGGAACTTCAGGCTCTGAAGGCTGGAAGGGAGCTCAACTGGCCTGGCAGGGTTCCTGGGTGGAGCTGACTGGTTGCAGGAGGAGGGACACTTCAACAGCCACCCTGACACCACAGCCCAGGGGTTGGTTACTTGCTTCTGTCTCCAGCAGCCACACAAGCACCATGAAGAGGCTGCTGGGCTCTCTGCTGGTGCTTCTGTGCACCCAGGTTTGCTGTGAGTCTAACTGTTCACATTCAGGGCACCTGAGATTATTTGGCTCAGCACATGGAGGAGTGGGGAAAGCAGCTCAGAAGTCCTGCAGAGCTCCCACCTTCTCAAAGGACATGGGGGAGCCACTGAGGGCTCAGTGGACACTGCAGTGACAGCCATCTGTGTTCTTTCTCTGTTTCTAATCAGGGGTGAAAGGGCAACAAGTGGAGCAGAGTCCTGTGTCCTTGGTTCTGCAGGAGAGAGCGCAGAGTTGCACTTGCAACTTTATTTGTTTATTTTACATCCCAATTGCAACTCCACTCTCTCTTCTTATCCCAGTCTCCCCACCCCCACCCACTCCCCACCCCAACCCCTGGATACTAACCTACCCTGTCACATCAAATCACATCTAGACTACGTGCCTTCTCTTTCACTGAGGTGAGACATGGCAGCCCTCTACAGAAATGGGATCCAGGGGAAGACAACAGAGTCCAAGTCAGAAAAATCCCTGTCTCCAATTGTTAGGGGACTCACTTGAGGACCAAGCAGCCCATCAGGTCCCTATGTTTAGGGGGCCAAGGACCAGTCCATGCATATTCTTTCTTTGGTGGTTCATGTGTCTATAAGCCCCCATGGGCCCAGGTTAGTTGGCTATGAAGGTCTTCTTGTGGTGTCCTTGACCCCTCTAACTCCCCAATCCTTCCCCTAACTCTTCCACAAGACTCTCTGAGTTCTGCCTAATGTTTGTGTGTGTATCTTTGCATCTGTTTCCATTATATGCTGAATGAAGCCTCTTAGATGAGAATTATGCTAAGTTCATGTCTGCAAGGATAGCAGAATATCATTAATAGTGTCAGGGGTTGAGTCTCTCCCATGAGGTAGGTCTCAAGTTGAGTCAGTCATTGGTTGGCCATTCCCTCAAGCTCTGTTCCATTTTTATCTCTGCACATCTTGTAGGAAGGACACAATTTGGATCAAGGTTATTGTGGCTATTGAACTTTCTAGTTGATTATCTTTTCATATAGTTAACTTTACTCACTTTTCTTGGCAGATGTCTGAATATCTTTAAGAAAATAAAGAGACTAGTGACTACAAGAAACTACTCAAGACATATTTATTGTTCAAAGAACTTCAAATAAAATATCTAAAAATCTCTTACGACTCAAAACAGAATGGATGACTCATTCTAAAAGGAGAACAATGAGAAGGATTTCTAAATGAACCTGTGTATACTAAGGATAAATACTTAGAATGTAGTTAGGGATAGTACTGGTTTAGCACAGTGGTGGTTATGGGTGCTCCTCTAAGATCCATGGCATCACTAAAAGATGGAGACCATTGCAGAAAACCTCAAAAAATTAAGATGCAGGAGGCAGAACCCAGTGCCTAAGATTCAGGAAACACTGAAGAATAGAGGAAAGATGATGAGAACCAGAGGATCAGGGAGTTGGCTGAAATTGTGTCTCTTAGGTGCCACACCCGCCTCGCCAGCAGTGCAGGCTACGACCGCTGTGTGACAAACATGTGTGTTGTACGGCTGGGGGGTTCTTCTGGGCTTTTCCAGGCCCTGAAGAATGACCCATTAGCCAAAAGGGGTGCTGGACGGAAGCCTGGATATTTGTGGGGGCGAATCATCAGGTCTCCTGGGGAGCTGGAAAGGTTGGGGATGTTCGGAGGGCTTGGTTTCACTTTTGGATGCTTACTTTATCTCATAGCTTATACAAGATTTCCAAGAAGTGCAGTACTTGAAAAAGGAACTTAAAATACGCTGTCTACCCCTAAACAGATGGCAACAGCCCCACAAAAAGAAAGACTAGATGTTTCAGGAAACCCAAACATTATACTAACTATGAATAATTCAGATACAGATAATAGTCCTTTACAGCAGTTTGTACAAATAATACAGAACAATTCTAATATGCTAGTACATGAAGCTATTAATCTTCTACAGGAAAAAGAGTTAGGATCTCAGCCAAGATACAAAAGAAAACGGAGAACATTAACAAATAAATTCTATGTACCTGATGTTCCTATGAAAATGATAGATGATGGTAAAAGAATAGCTTAGGTTTCATGAAAAGACTTAGGAGATCACGTCCTCCCTGGTAGACATTGAATAAAGCTGAAACATTAGGAGATATTGTTAAAGCTATCAAAAAACATTCCAATACTTGCTAGTGTAATAGGGAAAGCAAATAAGCGTTCATGGTTATGAAAAACAATTGAGGAAGTAAAAAGAGATTTAGAAAAAAGACATTGAAATACTGGTCTGTTTCAAAATAAAACACAATGGTTAGAAACTGTCCGGTTCGTTGACCACAGTCAATCGGGCCACCAAGAAGCTCAATGTTCCTTCCAAGATCAGCAGGTATTTCTTAGCAACATATGTTTATGCTTTTGGCTATGTAACTATGATCACACTTCCTGATTTTACTGTATAAATTCTGCTTTGAAAAAAGTAAAACTTTGCAGCAACACTGAAACTTCTCTTGAGTTGTGTTGTCTGTCACGCCGAATCCGCTCCCCACCTGAAAACTTCTTGAAACCTGGTTCGGTTGCTGAGACCACTACACCATGGTCTGCAGCACTTAGGAACATCAGAAGCTACACAGGTGAAGACTCACCAACATGCCTGCTTACACATTAGCTGAATCAGGACAAAACCAGAGACATGCCAGAGTGGATGGGGAAAGTCACAAAGCCTCACTCCTGGGACAAAGAAATGCTGATAGTGGGAGAAACAGTCTTTCCCAGGAATCAGTAAACCAATTGGTTATCCAATACGGACTGAACAGCCCCAAGAACAAACATACAAGTAACATTATACAGATGAGCAGTTTATATATATGCTCTTAGGAATAGATATGAATATGCACACATATATAACAACAATTAATGAAAGAAAAGGTCACCTACCTACCTGAAAGAGAGTAAGAAGGGGAATATGGGAGGTTTTAGAAAGAGGAAAGAAAAGGAGGAATTGATGTGATTATATTATAATTTCAAAAAATAAATAATAAGGGCTCTAAGACCAACAATCAATAAATGGGACCTCATGAAACTGACAAGCTTCTGTAAGGCAAAGGACACCATCATTGGAACAAAACAGCAACCTACAGATTGGGAAAAGATCTTTACCAACCCCACACCTGACAGAGGGCTAATATCCAAAATTTATAAAGAACTCAAGAAATTAAACACCAAGAAACCAAATACTCCAAAGAAAAAATGGGAAACAGACCTAAACTGAGAATTCACAAAGGAAGAATCTCTAATGGCAGGGAGACATTTGAAGAAATGTTCAACATCCTTAATCATCAGAGAAATGCAACTCAAGATGACTCTGAGATTCTAACTAACACCTGGCAGAATAGCTAAGATCAAAAACTCAAATGACAACACATGCTGACAGGGTTGTGAAGAAAGGAGAATACTCCTCCATTGCTGGTGGGAGTGTAAACTTGTACCACCACTATGGAAATCAGTCTGGTGATATCTTAGAAAACTTGGAATAGCCCTACCTCAAGACCCAGCCATACCACTTCTGGGTATCCACCCAAATAATTCCTCACTAAACCACAAGGACATATTCTCATCTATGTTCTTAGCAGCCTTATTTGTAATAGCTAGAAACTGGAAACAACCCAGATGTCCCTCAACTGACAAATGGATAAAAAATTGTGGTATATTTACACAATGGAATACTACACAGCTATCAGAAACAACGAAATCATGCCATTCACAGCCAAGTGGATGGAACTAGAAAAGCTCATCCTGAGTGAGCTAACCCAGACTCAGAAAGATGCACATGGCATCTACTCACTTATAACTGGATTTTAGCCAAATAGTACAGGATAACTATCCTACAATGAATACACCAAAAAGATCAGGAACATAGACTTTGCTACTTAATAAGGGGACAATTTGCCCTTGGAGTGCTACCATGTAGGCCCCCAGTGAAAGAGGAAGCTCTTAGCCCACATGTGACTATTGAGCTGAGAGGGGCTGATATGTAGAGACACTCCACATTGGAGGAGTGGGAAGGATGGGAGAGGGAGAAGAGGGTGGGAGGGTGGAACTGGGATGGGTGGAATGAGGGCACTGTGATGGAGATCTAACTTGATGTAATAATAAAAATCTCAGAGGAAAACAAACAAAAGAAATAATAAAATTTTAATGAAAGAAAAAGGCCTAATAATTCCTTTGTGTAAAAATGCTCTATGCTCTATATAAGGGATCAATAAAATATGACAAATGTCAAATTCAACAATTTATGTATTTTTTTAAAGCTTTAATGTAAATAACAAGCATTTTCATTTCCTCATGTCTCATGAATGGCTTCTCTCACCTTCCAGAATGAAATGGGGTTAGGCAAGATAGATAATGATTTATGATGATGCATAGAGAAAGACTGGAAGGGAAGGAAGGAAAACTGTGGTGTAACTGACCCCAACAAAGACAAAATTTCTTTCCATCTCAAAAGTATTGGCTCAGGAGAAAGTTTCAATGCATCTCCTCAAGGCATGAGCTTTTAATCTCAAGACAATATTGAGTGAAGACCTTCCCATGTGGCCACAGAGGGGCAGTGCTGCTTCAGAGGAGGTGAAGGTTGTGGCTCTTCCACATACTTCTCAGTAAGATAGGATTTAAAATTATTAAAAATAAGTAAAGCTTCATTTCTTATGTTGCTTAAGTTTGATTAGAGATCAAATGCATGTATCTATCTAGCCATTTACCCATATATAATGTCTGTTTATTCTGGGGCCATAGTGCTGACATGTGGGGATTTTCAAGGGAACACTGTGGAATGAATGCATGCTATCCTTCAAGGCCAGGGCCACATTACTTTCTCTAATGTACCCGTCTAAGGTCCAATCTCCTGCCACACTGATAAAACTGTGACTGGAAGTATGTCATATATCCTATCCACTGGGAAATCTGCTGGTAATTAGAAGGCAGTTCCATCATCTCCTCAGTCATGATCTTCTCTGACGGACTGAGAAGCACTGTCCGCACCCTTTCCTTCATCATCGTGCCTAGACACATAGGTGTCTTTGGTAGGCTTCTGTTTTCTGTTCTTGAGTTCTGAGACTAGGTCGAAGATCAGAACTGTGCCTGTCATGAAAGACACCAAAGAGAACCCTTACAATAGGAAGTTAGGCACTCAACAAATACACAACACTTCTGCCACACCCTTGTTTAACTTACTCAGTTTTCAAGTCCTTGTATTCAGTCACGATCTTAAAAATATCAAATGAAAACTTCAGAAATACAGTTCGTTCATTTTAAGTCGCTCTTCTTTCTGATAGTATCAGAAATCCCTCACCAGTGAGGTGAAACATCTTTGCCCAGCATCTCTCTGCCGTCCATGCCACAGGCCTGCTTTCACTGAGCAGACATCCCTGTCATCATAATGACGGTTGAGGTGTCACAGTGCTGTGTGGTGCTGCAATTTAGATATGCCAGTAAAAGAAATGGGCTTCTTTTGAGTGAAAGGTTAAAGCTTTTCAGAGGTGCATATGTATGTACAGAAGAAAACATAATGTATGTGTGGTTCAGCACTATTTGCTATTCGAGACATTCAAGGGCATTGTGGGATGTATCCCCACAGAAGATGGATGCAGTGTATGTTGGACAGAAGTCTGAAAGGAGTGAGGAAAAGAGAAGATACCAAAATTGTAAACAAAACAACATCCCCCTCCTCCCAGAATGCTAATGTATAACCTGTTTGGGTAGATTTTTTTTGAGACATTTTCATGTATCTACACTGACTTTAACCTTGTTATTATCTAAAATGTCCTTCAGTTTCTGATATTCATCATCTGTTATTCTGATATACCTTGAAGTGCTGGAATTACAGGTATTTGCACCATGCCCAGTTTATACCTAATGTCAACCAAAAGCAGGGTCCTGGAGGTGCAATCTACTGACTGAACTATGTCCCTATTTTTTTCTTGGAGACGTTGTGGAACATGGATCATTGTCTGCTGTAGGACTGTGATATTGTTAATTTTTGTTTGGACCTTGATAACCTCGCATATACAAAAATTCCTCTCTTTGCTATAGTCTTATATTGTTTTAAATTCTATTATTTATATATATCTATATATAGCACAGAGTTTCTACTTTAGGAACTTTGTAACTTATTTTGGATTTTAAAGTGCTAAGAAACTTTAAATATGTTAAGATTTTGAACTTTGAAGGTCTTTGACTTTTTAAAAGTCTTATTATTTAGCAATTATATTTTGTTTTATATTGTGATACTAAAATGAGATCTTGGGGATCAACAAGAAGGGAAAGATTATGGTTTAAGAATACCATTTTAATGTGTCAGGTTGACAAGCAGTAAATTGCGATGGATACTTTCTGTCAGCTTGACACAAAATAGAGATACCCAGGAAGAAGCAACCGCAATCCAAAAAAATGTATTTGCCACACTGGCTTGGAGGCATGTCTGTGGACATTTTCTTCATTAGCAATTGATGTGGACTTAATATTCACATCCACTCCTGGGAGGTCTTCCATTTTCTAAAGGGAAATGGAGGAGGAGGGGATCTTGGTGAGAGAGGAGGTTGGGGATAGGAAGTGGGAAAATGGGGGGAGGAGAAACTGTGGTTGGGATGTTACATAAGAGAATAATAATAATAATAATAATAAATAATAATAATAATAATAATAATAATAATAATAATAATAATATACAATTAATGAGGGAGGGCCCAGCCCACTAATGGCACTGTCACCCCTGGGCAGGAGATCCTGGGTTGTATAAAAAGCAAGATGAGCAGGCCAGGTGAACAAGCCAGTGAGCAGCTTTTATCTATGTTTCCTGCCACTATTCCAGCTTGAATTCCTGAGATGGTTTGTTTTAGTGATGGACTATGAACTGAAATGTAAACCAAATAAATTATTTCCTCCCTAAGTTGCTTTCAGCCATTATGTTTATCTTGGCAGCAGAAAACAACATAATCTAAACACCAAAAGAGGTAACCCACTCACTGCCCTGGACTTTTTATTTGCTAGCTTGTGGTGTCTAGTAGGTGTATTCTTGCTCTACATAAGGTAACTCCATTATTACTCATTTTATGTTTGTACATGTATAAGGTTGTAGCATGGAGAAAAAATTTAAATTTATACTTTCTTTAGTCATATAATTTTCAACCTTATTAGCACATATTGATTGCACAAGTTTTGGGTTTGTTGTGAATTTTCAGTGTATGCATATGTGGCCATTTCCTCATATTCATCTCGCCTTCATCATCTCTTGTCCTCTCCTTTCCCAATATCCTTATTCCCCCATCCTTATTCATTTGTCTAACTTCTATTTTTCAGATCAACTTTCAATTTCTTTTCCTTCTTTCTTTCTGTTTCTGTTTTTGTCTGTTTTTACTGATAAGAACAAATATATGTTGTGTCTACATGTCTTCTTTATTGTGCGTAACCTCATGCCCTTCAATGCCATCATTTTCCTGCAGGTGGCAGTAGTTCATTTTCCTTTGCGGGTGAACTCTGTTGTTTCAGGTGCAGTGTTTTCTTCATTCATAGGTTTTCATTGGGTACCTAGCTTGCATCTACATCTTAGCAATGTAAATAGTGCTACAACAAACTTGCATATTCAGGTATCACTCTTATATGATGACCTCAGTTCATCTGGATAAATGCTCATTATTAGTGGTGTTAGCTGAGTCATTGGTCTTCCTTCCTTCCTTCTTTCCTTTCTTTCAAAAAATTTATACTGCTCTTCTTGGTAGCTATATCAACACACATTTCTACTAACATTGTATAATTGCTGAATTATAAGGACAGAATTTCTTATTTCCATGACTCTTTGTTCAGCAATACTAAATTTGAGCAAAATGGGGAAGTGCTTCCTATGACAGAAATAGCTTTAGACAAAGTGTTTGTGAAGGGCGGAGCCTGCTGAAAGAACTGATGTGCCTGTGAAGTTGGAGTCACTGTTCTGTGAGGAGGCAAAGCCCACCTGAGTTCTCCCCAAGCTTCAGTCTAGGAGGAATGGACAAGGTCCTGAAAGCATCGTTTTTAGTTCTAGGCCTTCACCTAGCCGGTGAGTCATGGGGGAGAAATTCCAGGATGTGGGATTAATGTGGAGGCAGGAGAGAACTGGGGCACCAGACAAAGTCGTGATATCATAAGCAGGTAGTTCATTCCTGGGAACCTAAAGACATTTGTTATATCTCCACACAGGGGTGAGTGGGCAGCAGAAGGAGAGTCGTGACCAGCAGCAGGTGAGACAAAGTCCCCCATCTCTGACAGTATCTGAAGGAGGGACCGCAACTCTGAACTGCACTTATGAGAACAGCGCCTTTGACTACTTCCCATGGTACAGGCAGCTCTCAGGTGAAGGCCCTGCACTCCTGATAGCCATACGTTCAGTGTCCAGTAAGAAGGAAGATGGACGATTCACAGTCTTCTTCAGTAAAAGCGACAAACAGGTCTCCTTGCACATCGCAGATTCTCAGTCTGGAGACTCAGCCACCTACTTCTGTGCAGCAAGTGCACAGTGCTCTCCAGGCACCTGCAGTCCACACCAAAACCTGCAGCTGAGGCTCCAGCAAAACCCTGCTGTGGGGCTGAGCCTGACAGAGACACAGTTTTGATTTGCAGGAGCAAGTGATGGGGACACAGTGAGTGTAAGGATTAAACTCAGTCAGGCCAGAGGCAGACCAAGCTGAAGTCACAGATTGCTTTTCTATAGTGTCTCTTTGCTCCTTAGGAACTGCTGGAGTTTTACACCTATTTCCTTAACTAGTTTAGATGAATTGTTTTCCTGCATGCTCGTACAAATAATTCTCTGGGTAGGTGGCTTGTAGAAACTATAAATAATGAAGACCCCCCTCTCCCTACACTCTTGTCAACCATGTTGTTAGTGTGTGGTTGTTACAGTCTGGTGTCAGGAGACCTTGACTTTGGCGTTTGAGAGAGAAATCATATAGACTTTTCTTTTACCTTAATCTCCTCTGATGACCTGGAAAGTGGGGATTTATGTAACCACTGATCTCCTCTATTTCCTCTTGTTTGAGCTGCTTCTCATACCCTCACCTACTTTCAAGAAATTCAAGTATGTAAACACAGAGGCCCTTACAAGGATGCAGGTGTGTTTACAATAGATAAATGACATCAGTGGGCAAAGAAGAATTCAATTTACTCATATAAAGAAAATACATAACTTTCACCAAAGAAATTATTTCACATGAGTATTTCATAAATAAAAACTACAAATTAAATGTAAGTTTTTGAAGCTAATAGTAGCAGTTGTAGCCTTCATGGCCATCAGCAATGCACAGAATTGAAAATGGATGGCTCATTGCCTAACACATTGCAAGGTTTACTCATTTAATGCTACATAAGTACCAATAAGATTTCCTCTGGAAATTTTTAAAAATTAATTCTTAAGTTTAAATATTTTCATGCCACATAGCTAATGGTTGTGGTAGCCCTAACTACCTAGGAATCCAAGAGAGGAGAAAAGCTTGAGCCTGGGATTGGGAGGTTTGTCTGAGCAACATACTGAAACTCTGTCTCAGAAAACCAAAACCAACAAAAACAATGCAGAAGACATTTAACATAAAGTTGTAAAGCCTACAAACTCTCTTTCTCACCCACAGTGAATAGTTTTTCAGGATGCAAAGTTACAAAGGAAAATAAACCCAGTTGGCTCTTAGCAGTAGGAGATAAAACTCACAATACCACTAGGTGAACTCCCCAATGTCTTTCAAAGTGTTCTATTCTTGTCAAATTTTAAATTTGAGCCAGGAATTAGGAATAGTAATGTATCTGATTAGAATAGGCTTCATTGAATACATACACTGAGCTTGGAAGTCAGCAGGAGAGTGAAGGCATCCTTAAGGATGAAGAGAGAATTGGAAAACTCCGAGTATCTCAAGACTGAACTCTGAACTTCCTAGGGAATGAGAGGGTGGAAAATATTTAGTGAGAACTGAGAGACATTGAGGACAGGTTGGTTTAGAACAATCTAGTGAGTGTCACTTGAATGTCTTCATGTGGTGGTCTGTCGCGTCCCCCCTTGTCCAGCAAGGAATGACGCAACTCACAAAAGCTCTTCTCCTGCAGTTTATTCAGGTCCCTTGAAAACAGTCTTCCGAATGCCCGGGCAGACCCAACCCACAGGCTAAATACTAAATGAACAGCCAATCAAGTAAAGCCACGTAGTGCTATCTTAGAGGCCCACGTATGCGGAAGCAAGCCAGATCAGCAGTCTTTGCCAAATATGGACTTGTTTACCACCGAGAGCGCTCACCATCGGGCTGGTGGAAGGCGGAGACCAGCGCCATCTTTAAGGCGCGGCACGTCGCAGCTCTCTACAGTGGTCAAGCACAAGACAGCTTTTGGGGTTTGGTATTTGACATAAATTACTTTGAAAGATGCCTCTTCAGCATACAGTCAAGGCTAGTGTCCATTCCTTCAGTGTCTGGAGAGAGAAATGTTTACATAGGACAATACTCACTTATTCAGTTCTGTGGATGGAATATCATTTGCAGAAGGGGTTTTCCCCCCTGAAAACTATAACAAAAACTTCAGAATCCATGGCAATGAATCTGAATATCTGGACATAGAGGCTCCTCACTTTCATGGGTCTCCTTTCCCAGACATCTGCTAAGATTCCCACAGAGTTGTGTCATCACTATAAGCCTGTTCTGGGGCTGTTGGCTCTCCAGGACCCAACCAGAGACCTCAGCCTCACAACTCTGTTTTAATTTCATTTTTCTGAGTAGAAGTTTTGCTGCTGTGGTTTGGGGTAAGTGACAAGGAAGTTGTGGGTGATGATTTCTGATATCTCTTTGCAGGGAATTCAGGATTGATGATCATGTTTCATGTTCAATGAGAGTCAAAGAATAGTTGAAATGACTAAATATGAGTCACACATTAAGAATTCATATCATTGGCCAGGACAGCCAGAGATATACAGAGAAACCATGTCTCAAAACGCCAATAGAAAAGCAAAAAAAAAAAAAAAAAATCATGCTGTCACACCCACCTCCCTATTCACCCCACCCAACTTCATGTTCTTTCTCTTTTACTTTCAAAAAACAAACAAAACTCCATTAAGTACCCCAAAATAACAATGACAAAACCAATACAAAAATGAAAATCAAAAGAAACAAGCAAAAGACAATAAAATGAAAAAAAAAAAGCCAAAATAAAACAAAGTGGATTTGGCAGGAGTTAGGGGAGGGAAAATGTATTGTGTAAAAAAATTTTGATTAAAAAAAAGTGAAGAATAAGAAGCTATTGCAATTTATAACTGCTGGGAAAAGGAAAATCTCTTTTTCTCAATATAGTGGCACTGACTATACAACAATGATATGACTAAGATAACGCCATCTTGTCCTGACTCCATTTTGTGTCTGCTTAGACATTTCTCAGTCACATCTGCTTTGGCAAGACATTTGGGATTTCCATGACCCTGTCCTTGGTCCAGACATATTAACCAAAATAATCAATGTTTATACAAACTAAACACAAACTAAAATAACTGGAGGGTATAAAAGTAAAAATTAAGTGTGATGTTGTGCCTGAAATAACTACTATGTTATGCCAAAAGGAATGTTTCAAGGTAACTCTGACCCTACCTAAGATTGATATAACTGTGGCTTTGTGGTTTTTTTTCTCCTTAAAATACTTCACCCTGAACTTTGACACCAAAAGACCCTGAAGCACTGACCCACTCTTGATCACTGGCCAAAAATTAAGGGCTATTATACTCTTAATTTGGCTAAGTACCATGGTTGTCTGTATTTCAACCATGCTCCAGTGCAGGAAACCCATCCAGGAGGAGTTTCTAACACAGAATAGATTCGACGCCCTTTGTATGCTTTTCTTTCTTTCTTTTTTTTTTGTCATTTTGATGTTTTATAATGTGTTTTAAAAATAAAAAAATTTTGTTTTGAGAGAGGTGTGTGTGTATATGTGTGTGTGTGTGTGTGTGTGTGTGAGAGAGAGAGAGAGAGAGAGAGAGAGAGGAGAGAGAGAGAGAGATCATTAAGTTGGGTTATGTAGGAAGTTGGGGAGGATCTGGAAGGTGTTGGTGGGGCAAGGGAAAGAGTAGGATTAATATATATTGCATGAAATTTTATTTTATAATTCAACAAATAAAAAAGAATTCATGCTGTTTTGATCTGAGAAAACCAATTAAAACATAACTACATCATTCCCCCCCGCTTCTTTTCCTCCCTGAAACCTCACCTGTGTCCTGTTCCTCTAGCCTCTCCCATGCTCTCCAATAATCATTTCGAATGCATGGCTTCTTTTTCTATGATTGTTGTTGCTTAACATACACACCACACACACACACACAATACATAAATGCAACCTGCTAAGTCTGTTTAGTGTTGCTTATATTACATGATTTCAGAACTGACTACTTTATATTGTATCATTAATGAGGGGCTTTTCCCTGGGGATGACCTTTTTTCCCTCTGTTAACAGTTCTTACTAGTCTGTAGTTCCTTGTTGGTAGATAGGGCCCCATGACATTTTCCCTTTTCATGTTACCATGTTTATCTGTGTCATCATTGTTCAGAACTTGTTAGGTGGACATACCTTTCCTAATCTTCTGGCTCTTATATTTTCTCACTGACTTCTTTCCATCAATGGAAAAAAATCAATGCCTTATGTGCAGGAGTCATATTGTGGAACTGAACATCCCATGATCAGTTGTTCAATATATTTTGACCAGTTGTGGTTTTCTGTGACAGTATCCATCTTCTACAAAGGAAGGCTTCCTTGAGAGGAATGAGAGGTACACTTACTTGTGGGCATAAGAATAAGTGTTTAGATTACAGTTAAGAAATTTGCTGGTTTAGTAAAATGGCAGTACTACAATCTCAAAGATCCATGTCATTTGGCCTGAGAAGTTAGTTATGTTCTAATACTAGGCCTGATTTCCCTCTTGTTGAGTGGACTATAAGTCTAATTACAGAGCAGCTGGCTACCACCAAGTTAATAGTGCTACCATTGCACCTTTACAAGTACCTTCCAGGATTGTTAATTGTTGTGGTTCATAAGTATCACATCATGATTAGATTATTGATTGCTTCCTTCCTTTGGCAACTTAGACAGCACCTTATGATATTATGAAAGTTAGTGGTCAGTGAAGAGGCTTTCAGGTCACATCCAGTTGAAGTTTTCCAAGTCTTTTGTCCAAAGTGCATGGTGTCTTCAATAGGGACTTGCCTTCCATCTCTGGGATCCAAGGGCAACAACAATCAGTAGCCAGAACTCTCCTGAGAGCCTCTTGGATGATCAACATATCAAAAAGAAAAAAAGTTGTGGCACTTGGGTTCATGTTAGATGACCTGTCTCTTGAGGGAGTTATTGCCAGCCCAACTGGGATAACTTCATTATGTAATGTAATTCTAGGTAAACATGAAACAATAAGTGCAACCATAACTTTTAAATTGTATTTATTAATATCTATAAACACCTACCACCCAACCAACCCTAACCCTTAAAAAGAATACGAATCCAGATGGCTTTAGGGGCAGGTCCTTTGAAGGCAGCTGGACAGCAGTCTGACTGTAGGAACACCTCAATAAGCAGTCACTCCGTGTTTACCTGGCTCTGGCATTACTATGGCCTCATTTCTGCCTGGGCTTGAGGTCTCCTCAGTCATCTGAGACTGTCAAGGCCTTGCTACACCCTCACTTGTTTTTGGTGTCTCTTCATAGTCTATTCACAGCTTCAGAGTGCTCACTTGCTTAGCAGCTGCAGGCCCATGGACTGATGTAGTCTCAGGCCACTACACTCCTGCCATGGCTCTTCTCTCATCTAGTTCACACAAACTTTCTCTGAGCAGGTCCTATGTCATATCTCTTGTGCCAGCCTGAGCTTACTTGTGGCAGGAGCCCCTTTCCATGACCTTTTCTCCGCCTCTGCTTCCTGTCTCCTCGGCTAGTCTAGGTTTATGTGCTAAGACCCGACTGCCTGATTCTTATTGCCTCAGAGCTGGTGGGGCCTAGGGGCTGGTTAGCATATCTCTACCTGATGTCTGACCTTTTCCCCAGCACCAGCAGTTGGCACACATTGGCTTCACACCTCCATCTCTTGGGCCACTTTCTTGGGCTCTGCTACCATGCCCTTAAGTAGGATGCTGCTCTTGTGGTAACTTAAGTTTCCCTGGCAAATCTCAAGGGTCTAGGGCTTTTCAGCTATGCCCCACACCAGGGCACTGTCTGCCTGTCTCTTGCTGGTCCCAGTCTTTACAACTCCAAAATGAGGCTTCACCTGGCTTCAGTCCATTCTGGGCTCTGCCCACCTTTGGTGAAAATGAGGCAGTGTCCAGCAGCTGAAAGCAATCCTAAGCCAAACATCATTTTCAGTTTCCCAGGCTTTCACCAATTAAGCATACAGGGTGCCTTGTATTTGGTCCTCCCGAGGTACATCTGTTGCCCAAGACCATGTGTGGTCTGCCAGGTGTTTCCCACAAGTCATATGCCTCCTTTGAAGAGAGCATCCTTCAGAAATTCCACATATTCACTACAAATAAGTATCCATTGTAGTGAGAATTTTTGTGTCTTAAAAAAACCCAATTATGTTATGTGAATATGTTTTTGTTTTAATTCCAGGTGTGGGATATAGGGCTGCTTTAGACTGTCCACAACTGCTAACTATGAATGCCACATACTCTAAGAGTGGCGTGATTTTGCTAGCTGCAGATAGTTTATGTTTGTAATTCTAGGGACTCTGGAGAGGGCATAAATGGGAGATCTCCAAGAGGGGTTGTGGAGGCTAGTACTTCCCCTGCTGATGCCTCCACTGGTGCTTGTCCCTGCTGCAGCATTTGCTATTGCTGGATTGCTGGTTGGAGCTATTCTAAGAAGATTGGACTCACCCCAAGGACCTTGACACCTCTAATCAGTAGAAAGTAGTCTAAAGAGGTCTACTACCCCTTTGGCCTCTAACTTTCTTTTTCTCTTAATTAGTGTTGGGGAGTTGGAAGGGTGATAAATATAAGAACCCAATAAAGTAGCTAAAAATAGTGCCTATACAAGTTAGTATGAAAGCTGAGTTAGATATAGAACTTTAAACTCATGGAGATGGTTAGATAGTAGAATGTTAAAGTCAGGCGGCAAATACATATGGACTGGACATTGGGAATGTATGCTAAGCCATATAACTCTCATAATTGTGGCCTATTTATTTCTGTTGTTTTGTATTGTATTTATTGTTATAAGAGAAAGAACCATTTGTTGGACTGAAAGGGGGAGCTGTTGGGGGAAAAAGATATACTTTAAACTAAAAAAAGAAGGGTAGAGGATGGGAGGGTTGAGGGGGAAGAAGGTGGAAGGGTGGAACTGGAGGGGGAGTAGGGAGGGGATTGTGATTGAGATGTAACTTGAAGAAATAAAAAATAAATTATTAAAAAATAGTGCCTATAACCCGTAAGCATTTGTTGACCATCCTCAGAGGTATTTATCTTCTCTGTTTCTCCTTCTATATTGAACTTCCTCCCCACTTCTGAATTAAAGCCATCCATTATCCACATTTTCCTGAATGACTGATTTGTTTTTATGATTTCTTAAGTATTAAGCTTTATTGTTTTAAAAAAGACTACAATTTTATTTATGTGTGTACATGTGAGCATACACAGACTTGTGTATATACCTGGTTAGACACATCTGTGTGCATGTGAAGGCCAGAAGGTGGTGTCTAATCACTAAAAGCTGGAGTTGCACGTTTTGCAGGACACTTAGATTGCTAAATGTGTCCTGGGATCTGAACTTCTGCCTTTCTCATTAGCAGCAAGTGCTTTTCACCATTGAGCTATCTCTCCACCTACCTCAAGTTTTATGTTCACTAGGAAGTGTTGTCTGTCAATTAAATCACAAGGAAAGAAAAACAGCATTTGGAATGAGACCAGGTGGTCAGTCCAGGACTCAAACCCACTGTACTCCAAAGCCATATCAAAGAGGCTGTGGTTGTGCTGCATGGAGAGCATCCATCTGCCCTGTGAGAACTAGAGTGGGGCACAGCGCTGCCATCCTGAGCTCCCCAGGCTGCTGCGGCTTACATGGTCTCCTGCTTATCTACAGAGACTGCAGTTCAGAGCATGTGCTTCCTGTCAGCTCTCAACAGTGAAATGGGCAGAGGAGTATACCTCAGATACCAGAAAGTAGTCCCTGATATTCATGTTGGTCTATTATTTAATCTCAGAGAGAACTGGAGCTCATTCAGAGATTTTGTTTTACTCTCTCTTCTGATTGCCTTTTGGGATATTTCATTCATTGGGATAATGAGAGCAAATGAAATATTAAGAGATACACTTAAAATGATGATACAGCAGTACACAAAAATTCAACTACCAATTTACATGGCATTGACTTGCCCCTAATTGCTTGCAGGTTATATGTATCATGCACCTGTAATAGGTTTCAGTCACAGAGAGACCTGGCAAGTTTATCATGAGATAATTTTGCAAATTAAAATACACAGAATTTAACATGTAAGACTTCAGAGCAATGGTATGGAGATTTCTAGGAGATGTTAAGTGTAGAGTTTTTGTGTGGAGAGAACAGGAACCATCTTGTGAATGATGCTTAGACTTTTCAAAGTTATTCTGTTTCTGTAAAAGTGGGTTTTCAATTATTGTAATCTCTCTCTTTATCTCCCTGTCTCTGTCTCTTTGTCTCTGTCTATGTTTCTGTCTGTCTGTGTCTGACTGTCTCTCTCTCTCTCTATCTCTGTATGTGTGTATGTGTGTTTGTGTGTGTGTGTGTGTGTGTCTAAACCTGTTGTCAACATTGAGTATCTTTTCTATGGCAGTCCACCTTTTGGGGGGCAGAGAATAGAAGCTGGTCACTGAACCCGAGTCACTAATTTGAATACACAGACTTATGACTATTCAGACCCCAGGTTCCTCCTGTCTCTACTTTCCAGAGCTCAGATTACAGGTGCAGCTCACAACATCTGGATTCATATGTGTCTGCTGGAGATCCACACGTACGTCCTCATGATGTACAGCAAGGAATTGACACACTGAGTATCTCTTCAACCTCTAAAGACTATTATTTTATTCCTGTTACAATTCCACAGAACATAAGCAAACAAAGACCTTCTGGAATTCTAGTGGATTGCCCTTTATCATGTGATTTAGAATTAGCTTGGTTGCAGAATTTAAATAACTTCTAACACTGTAATGAAGGAAGATTATTTCAGATTCCAGTGTTTCACAGGGGAATGCATGGGCCTGTGGGGGCTTTTTTCTTTGTTAACCTTTATTAGTGAATGGATAGAGAAAAGTAAGCACATGAACATGGTCTGTAAGTTTATTAATGATCACACATAGTTCATGAAGAATGTGACTCTGGGTCCCTCAAATTATCCCACTGAGTAACACCTATGTGTGCAATGCAGCTTCACTGTCACTGGGGATGGATCTTCCCATGCCCCCCCTTTTAAGGGCTGTCTCTTTTAACTACCATGAAAGACAAGGAAGCAAGTAAATGTCTGTGGTGAGCTATACTTTTTTTTTCTCTATACATGGAACTGGTGGCCTATGATCATACAAATTTCCTGTTTGGGGTTATTGTGCAATAGCGAAGACAATACACGTGCACACTGCCAGGCACTCAGATACTGAAGGCTAAGCTGAAGCAGGGCTGACTCACTCACACCACACACTTATATAGAAGAACATGTGCAACATGTCTCCCTGCAGCCTGCTCTGTGTGTTGGTGGTTTTGGCCTTCTCTGGTATGGTTGTTTCATATATAGCTAAGAATATTAAGCAAGAATTATTGCCCCATGCATATGGCAGTTCAGAAATACATGATGGGGAAGAGGGATTGGAGAAGAGCAAACAGGATATGTCATCAGTTAGGTTTGTCTTTGGGTCTTAAAGTGAGAAATTGCAATACTGTTTTGTTACACTATCACTATTAAACTTTTTTTTCCTTCTTTTTTCTGATTGTTCTGCAGGATCCAACGTGGGCCAGAAAGTGACTCAGGTCCAATCAACAGCAAGCAGACAGGTGGGAGAAGAAGTCACCCTGGACTGTTCATATGAGACAAGTCAAAATTTATACCATCTTTTTTGGTATAAGCAGCTTCTTAGTGGAGAGATCATTTTCCTTATTCGCCAAATTTCTTCTACTCAGAATGAGAGGAGTGGCCGCTACTCTGTTGTCTTGCAGAAATCATTCAAGTCCATCAGACTTGTCATTTCAGCCTCACAGCTAGAAGATTCAGGGAACTATTTCTGTGCTCTCTGGGAACTGATCCACAGTGTTTGAAGATATAGCACAACCTGAACAAAAACTGGAGCTCCTTCAGCATAACCCCTCTGAGGGAGAGAGCCCAGCTGAGAAGCGCACCTGCACATGCTGAGTAGGAAGGTCTCCACTGTGGATGCTTCATCTGTGGTCTGCATCAGTAGTGTGTTTCTAAGTAAAACCTCATTCTATGCCATTTAGAAACAGTTGTGGTAAACAGCTTTCTTTTAATATTTGGTCTTGAAAGTATTTAGTTCAAAATAGATCATAGAGAAGATGTAAAGTATTTTCTACAGTTTGAAATCTTACACCATAATGATTCAAAGTATTAGTTTCTCTTTAAGTTGGTAACAGCACATATCCCACAGAAGATGTCTGTAAGAGCAAAGAACATAATTTCCT
This sequence comes from Lophiomys imhausi, assembly GCA_907164525.1. Classification (NCBI taxonomy): domain Eukaryota; kingdom Metazoa; phylum Chordata; class Mammalia; order Rodentia; family Muridae; genus Lophiomys; species Lophiomys imhausi. Next base: position 4,802,592 of record CAJQZJ010032031.1, on the reverse strand, counting down.
TGTGAAAGTTACACACCCAGAGAAGCCATCATGAGTGATGTAGTCAGATAGACTGCAGAAACTTCACCCCATGGAACACTGGTGGATTCTGGGTTGTCTCCACAAATCTTTATGTCTTTGCATCTGGCACTGAGCTAGAGGTGCTGAAGGTCAGCTAGACCAGCAGTTGAGAAGGAGAATTGCATGAGGGCAGCACCTGGGTGTATTGAGTCTTGTGAAAATACAGTGAGACAGAGAAGGCAATTGGAATCTAGAATGATAAATCTTCTCTCCACCTGCTCAGTCTCTCTCATTTGGGGGAACTTTAGAAGAAGCCGTGTCAGTTGCCTACACGCTACACACAGACTTGACCCAAGATAAAGAGAAGCTATAGAACTGAGGAGTAGAGAATTAATGTTAAAGTGAGCTGGAACCTCATTGACATCATGTGTAGATGGGGGCTGAATCTGCAGTATATATGTATATAATTACCTCTTTTCAAGCCCGCTACTGTTGGTTATACCATGTCCACCCCAAAAAAGAACAACATGGGGAAAGAAATTTTGAGAAATGTGTTTTCAGATATGCTTCTAAAGATTTTATTTTTATATCGTATGTGTAACTGTTCTGCAGGTATATATATATATATATATATATATGTGTGGGTACTGTGTGTGAGTCTCGTGTCCATGGAGGCCAGGAGGAGATTAGATTCCCTGAAATTGGAGTTACTGAAGGGAATGAGTTATCATGTGAATGCCAGGAACTGAATCTAGTCATCAGAGACCCTAAAAGCCAGAAAGGCCTGGAAAGATGTCTTACAGACCCTAAAAAAAACCACAGATGTCAGCCCAGACCACTATACCCAGTAAAACTTTCAATCAACATAGATGGAGAAAAGAGGATATTCCATAACAAAACTAAATTCAAACAATATCTATGTACAAATCTAGCTCTAAAGAAAATCCTAGAAGGAAAATTCCAATCCATGGAGGTTAAACACACCCAAGAAAACACAGGAAGAAAATAACCCCACTGCAGCAAAACAAAAAGAAGTGAGGTCTACACACACACTAGTACCACAAACATCAAGGTGGCAGTAATTAATGTTCACTTGTCATTTACTTCCCTCAACATCAATGGACTCATTTCCCCAATAAGAAGACACAGGCTAGCAAAATGGATGTGAAAACAGAACCCTGCATTCTGCTGCTTACAAGAAACACATCTCAGCAAAAAAGATAGCCATTATCTCAGAGTAAAGAGTTGGAAAAAGATATACCAAGCAAATGGACCCAAGAAGCAAGCTACAGTAGCCATTCTAGTAGCCAGTAAAATAGATGTCCAACCAATGTTAATCAAAAGCGATGGGGAAGGACACTTCATACTCACTAAAGGAAAAACCCACCAAGATTACATCTCAATACTGAACATCTATGCCCCAAATGCAAGGGCACCCACATTTCTAAAAGGAACAGTACTAAAGTTCAAAATGTCACATTGAACCCCACACATTACTAGTGGGAGACTTCAACACAATGCCCTCACCACTGGACAGATATATGATGCAAAAACCAAACAGAGATATAATGAAACTAACAGTCACCATGAATCAAATGGACCTAACTGACACCTTCAGAACCCAAACATAAAAGAATATACTTTCTTCTCAGAACCTCATGGAACCTCATCCAAAATCTACCATATACTCAGTCACAAAGCAAGCCTCTATAGGTACAAGAAAATTGAAATTACCCTTTGTAATTGATCAGACCATCATGTAATAAAGCTAGACTTCAGCAATAACAGAAACAACAGAAAGATTGCAAACTCATGGAAACTAAACAACTCTCTACTCAATGCCTTTTGGGCCAGGGAAGAAATAAAAATAGAAATTAAAGTCTTTTTAGAATTCAATGAAAATGAAGGCACAACATACCAAAATTAATGGGACACAATGAAAGCAGTGTTAAGAGGAAAGTTCATAGCACTAAGTGCCTTTAAAAAGAAATTGGAGAGTTCCCATACTAGCAGCTTAAAAATACAACTGAAAGATCTAGAACAAAAAGAAGCAAACACATCCAAGAAGTGTAGACGGCAGGAAATCATCAAACTCAGGGCTCAAATCAAGACATTAGAAACATAGAGAACAATAGAAAAAAGCAATGAAGCAAAGGGCTGGTTCTTTGAGAAAAATCAACAAAATAGACAAACCCTTAGCCAAACTAACCAAAAGGCACAAGGAAAATATCCACATCAAGAAAATCATAAGTGAAAAAAAGAACAACAGACATTGAGGAAATCCAAACAATCTTTAGGTCTTACTTCAAGAACCTGTATTCCACAAAATTGGAAAACCTAAGTGAAATGGACAATTTTCTTGGTAGATTCCACGTACCAAGTTTGAATCAACATAAGTAAACAAATTAAACAGCCCTATAACCCCTAAGGAAATAGAAGCAGTCATTAAAAGTCTTCCCACCAAAACAAAAACCTAGGACCAGATGGTTTCAGCACAGAATTTTACCAAACCTTCAAAGAAGAGCTAATACCAATACTCTTCAAACTCTCCCACAAAATAGAAACAGAAAGAATACTGCGAAACTCATTTTATGAGGTCACAGTCACTCTGATACCTAAACCACACAAAAACCCAACAAAGAAAAAGAATTTAAGACCAATCTCCCTTATGAACATGGATGCAAAAATACTCCTCAGTAAAATAATTGCAAACCAGATCCAAGAACACATCAAAAGTATCATACACCATGGCTTCATCCCAGGGATGCAGGGGTGGTTCAACATATGAAAATCTATCAACATAATCCACCACATAAACAAGCTGAAAGAAAAAAAACATAGGATCATCTTATTGGATGCTTAAAAAACATTTGACAAAACCCAACGCCCCTTCATGTTAAAAATTTGGAGAGATCAGGGATACAAGGACCATACCTAAACATAATAAAGGCAATATACAGCAAGCCACTAACCAAGATCAAATTAAATGGAGAGAAAGTCAAAATGTTTACACTAAAATCAGGGACAAGGCAAATATCTCTTCAACATAGTACTTGATATTTTAGCTAGAGCAATAAGATAACTAAAGGAGATCAAGGGGGATACAAATTGGAAAGGTAGAAGTCAAAGTATCCTTATTTGCAGATGATGTGATAGTATACATATGTGACTCCAAAAATTCCACCAGAGAACTCCTAAAGCTAATAAACACCTTCAGCAAGGTGGCTGGATACAAAATTGATTGTAAAAAACCAGTAGCCCTTCTTTACACAAAAGATAAATGGACTGAGAAAGAAATTAGGGAAACAACACCCTTCACAATAGCCACACAAATAATATAAAATACCTGGGGTTATCTCTAACCAAGAAAGTGAAAGACCTATACGACAAGAACTTCAAGTCCCTGAAGAAAGAAATTGAAAAGGACATCAGAAGATGGAAAGATCTCCCATGCTCATGGATGGGTAGCATCAACATAATAAAAATGGCCATCCTATGAAAAGAGATATACAGATTCAATGAAATTCCTATCAAAATACCAACACAGTTCTTTACAGACCTTGAAAGAACAGTTCTCAATTTCATATGGTAAAACAAAAAACTCAGAATAACTAAATCAATCCTGTACAATCCTGCACGTTGGGCGATATCGCCATCCCTGATTTCAAGCTGTACTACAGAGCAATAGTAATAAAATCATCGCCGGGCGGTGGTGGCGCACGCCTTTAATCCCAGCACTTGGGAGGCAGAGGCAGGCGGATCTTTGCAAGTTCGAGGCCAGCCTGGTCTACAAAGCGAGTCCAGGACAACCAGAGCTGTTAAACAGAGAAACCCTGTCTCGAAAAACCAAAAAAAATAAAATAAAAAATAAATAAATAAATAAATAAATAAAATCATCATGGTACTAGTATAGAATTAGACCAGTTGATCAATGGAATCGAATCAAAGACCCAGAAACAAACTCACACACCTATGGTCACTTAATTTTTGACAAAGAAACCAAAACTGTACAATGGAAAAAGAAAAGCATCTTCAACCAATGGTGCTGGTCTAATTGGATGTCAACATGTAGAAGAATGCAAATAGACCCATATCTATCACCCTGCATAAAAATTAAGTCCAAGTGGATCAAAGACCTCAACATAAAACTGGACACACTTAATCTAATAGAAGAGAAAGTGGGGAAAAGCCTCAAACTCATGGGCACAGGTTGGTCAAAATACTTGTTTTCTGACTTCTCTGTTTTATCGGTTGAAGCTACTTTGACTTTGATATCTTGGTTATTAATGTATATATTTAGAACAATGCTGTTTCATTGCTCTGCCAATGAAATTCTATGATGCTGACCTTAAATGGTTGAGTTGAATTTGATATTGGGTCTCCTAGGGAATTTCCAGATAATGAGTTATCTTGTTTGTCCCTTATTGATCTTCATTCATTAGTCGAATGCCTGTCCTTACCAAACGTTATGCATACTCCAGAAGGATGGGACCTTCTTTTTGGCCTATCTCTAGAAAACACATTGTTTCTAGGACCATCTTGCCTATAATACCTTTTTAAATGACCTTGCTTGCCACAATTAAACATTTGATATTTTGACATCATCATCATCATCATCATCATCATCATCATCATAAGCTTTAGAGATTACTTTTCCTATTAAAGTTGTGTCCTTAAAAATTTTAAATCTAGTATTTTTATGGATTTCCATCTAAATTCTTTATAACTTTAGGAGTGGCCACAGTTTTCTTGCACTTGCTGTACAGTACAGTAGCCAGATAAGCTAAGTTTGGATTTCTAATAACCTTTGGCTGTCCTTTATTTTCATTTTATGGTTGTACAGTAGGCTCTTGTCTTATCTTCCCTGTCTCTTAGATTCTTTTTTATTTTTTATATTTTTTTCCATGTTTTCTTCTAAGGTTTGTCTCTATTTTTCATACTTCTCTTTTTCTTGTATCTCTAAAGCCATTTTTTTTGAGAAGGCACAAAAATCCATTATAGTTATTAAGGGTAGAATAAGAAATACCAACATGATAACAATCGTAATTGGTAATGTGCCAATCTCAGTCAAGCCATTTGTCTCTCCCTCTTCTGTCTCTGTCTTTAAGTTCCAGAGTTCTCTTATTGTTTTTTTCATCCTTATGTGTCTTATTCCTTTTAATTTTATCGATTTAAATTATTTATATCGTTCCATGACTTTTTATACCCAGTCTCTTTTTTAGCATTTAAGCATAGTTCCAAACATTTTTACCTGATAAGATTTTGCTGTGCTTTCATTTCTTCTTTTCCATTTTCCATCTCCTTCTGTGGCTAGCCTGGTTCCTGCCTCTTACTCACAGGATAGAGGCAGTTCTGCCATGTGTGAGCCATTTACCAGCTTCTCCAAACTCTTGGCTCAGTCAAACCCTCCGCTTGAATCTGGCCCTAGACTGGCATAGATTCCTGAAGCTGTCTTGGACCCATGTGCACTGTGGGCTGGGCTGGGCTGCTGTTTGTCAGCTCATACCAAGGCTCTCTGACCCGCCAAGAAGGCTTTTTCCACAGCTATGGTCTCCAAGTAGTTTTTCCACAGGTCACAGGCTTTGCTTCCTGCCAAGCAGTTGGCTTCTCAGAGCAGCTCCATAACCAATGACATTCCTCCATACATCTTTGTGTATATAATCATTACAATCCAGGTCCTGTGTATGATAGAAAACATCTAATATTTGCATTTTTTGAGAAAGAGAGAGAGAGAGAGAGAGAGAGAGAGAGAGAGAGAACAAAGTAAAAGTTTATGACTGAATCTCTGAAGTATTTTGACACTTGAGCTGAGCTCCTGGCTGCCCTCTAGTGCTCATGAGTTAAATGAGGTCAGTAGCCATCCTTGCTGGTCTGAAGTTTTAACTTTGAGATAATAAGGGCAGGGAAGATTTAGGAAGATCACTGTAACATTTGATCTGCATAAGTCAGTGACCACAGTGATTCATGTAGGAGTGCCAAATATGATTCATGGCTATTCTGGGCTGGAGAGAAGAAGACTGCTTAAGTTATGGGGCTTAACCTTATTTCCCAAAGTTGGCCGATTTTTTTTTTTTTTTTTTGCTAACTGAAATTTGTGTCGATTTTCTGATCTTCTTGTACTGTAGAAATATCCTGAGATGTAGAAACAAGTCACTGATGGAGAAGATGCTGATGTAGAAAGAAGGACACAGTGAGCTCTTACTGTCTTCCACTCTACATCTGACCCTCCCAACACAATGAACAGTATTCCCATTGGCAGTAAGATATGTGACAGACCACAGATGGCTGTGAGAAGCCACAAAAGTGGTCATTAGGATGCACTGGCCAGCAGACCTCAGAAGACTCCATGAGCTTTGTCTTGTGGGGACACTGCAACTTCAAGGTGTGTCTGCTAGGTCTTTCTGGAGTACATGTATTCAGATCTAGTTAAGTGACTAAGGTAGGGAAGTTACTGTGTTGTGTGATTTTTATGTTTTTTTCTTGTTTAGTACTTAGTGGAGACACCCAAGTTGTTGAATCTTCCCTCATGGAACAACAATTCAATATCCTGGAGACTATGACATGGGTTGAAGTTCTGGATCTACCACTTATTAGCTGAGGGAAATTTGGTAGGCTGCTTCATAATTTTTGTTCTTGATTTTCTCATTCCTGCATATGATTATTGGTAATATCGACTGCAAAGTTCACTATCACAGATAAATGAAATGATGGCTGCAAAGCTTAGCAACCCTTGCCAAAAAGTATACAAAGCTATTCACAGAAAGAGAAATTGCATGTGTGGAAAGGAGTACCTTGCCCAATACCCCAAAGAGCTTCTCACAGCACAGCTTTCCTTCACTTCTATTTATTGATTGCCATCATGTGCATGCCCACATTCCTTTTGAACTATCTGTTTAGTAGAATTCTCACAGGGGAAGACATTAAAGCTCCTAAGGAAATCTAATTTTATATTAAGTGTTCAATAATGTGTTTATGACATTTTCATCCAAACATATCATTGTTAGCTCATGTTTAAATCATCACCATCCCTTATACAATCCCACTTCTGCCAGGCTTTTCTTCCTCTACATATTCCCAGTCTATATTTCTCTCTCCCTCTTACTCTCCCCTTCTCATATATATATATATATATATGAGGATGCACTGGCCAGTAGACCTCAGAAGACTCCATGAGCTTTGTCTTGTGGGAGACACTGCAACTTCAAGGTGTGTCTACTAATCTTTCTGGAGTACGTGTTTGTGTGTGTGTGTGTGTGTATGTGTGTGTGTGTGTGTGTGTGTGTGTGTGTGTGTATGCAACCTACTGAGTCCATTTAGTATTGTCCATATGTACATGTGTTCGGGCCTGAGAAGGTGGGAGCTTCCCTTGGAGGAAACTGATCCTGCCTCTGTCTGCAGCTTTTACCACCTGCAGGTATTCATCTAGGAGTTGGACCATAAGGACCATAAGGACTTTCCCTATCCATGTTGGCATGCCAACTGGTGTTGTCATGATGTTAGTTTTGTTCAGGCAACCATATGTTTTGATTCATGGGTGCATTTCCCTTGTAATTTTTAGGGGAAATGTATCTAGCAGCAGGCATTCCAGTCCTCTGGCTCTTACAATCCTTCTGACAGCTCTTTTGTGATTCTCTTGAGTCTTAAGTATAGGGGTTGCATTGCAGATGTGTCAGTAGGATTTTGCACCATAAGGTCACTTATTCTTTGTATTTTTACCTGTTATAAATTTCTGGCCTATGAGGAAGGGGGTTGTTTATTGATTTGTTTTTGTAGATTGTATTGCTTGTTAATAGATTCAGGAAGGTCCAGCCCACCTTGTATAAGAAAGCTATAGGAGTATAAGTTGACCTGCAAGCCAGCTGGTAAACAATGTTCTCCTTTGTTACTGCTGTATTTCTTTGGCTATAAACTGTATTGCTTGGCCAAAGGCAATGCTGAACAGTATAGCAAACAGGGCTGATTTCAAGTGTCTGCACTGGCTTCCCTCAGTGATGGACTGTGATCTGCAACTATAAGCCTAAATAAAGATTTTCCTCTCTCAAGTTGCTTTTTGTCAAGGTAGCCATAGCAACAGAAAGGAAGCTAAGACACCAAGTCCAGTAAGTGTTGTCAATATGAATACTCATGTGGGCTACACACTGAGGCATGGGAAACCTACAAATGCCTACACCTTCAAAGAATAGTGATTTGTTCTTCCCCAGCAGCTATCAACAATAATTATCTGCATGGAGTGGGCCTACAGAGCACTTCCCCATTTCTTTGGGAAATTTGAGTGGCTTAGTCTCAAATAAGTAATTCTTATGTAAATGACCACATAGGCTATAAATTCATAAGTATGACAAACACGGTTTTCATACTTATGAATTAAAAAAAAACTAAAATATCCCAGTCATTTAATTTTACCTATGAAGACCCAGGAGCCAGATACTGAGTTGAAAGCCTGCTAGCTCATAGGCAGAGAAAACACCAGCTATTCCAACAACGTCCCCAAAGCCAAAAGACTTCCTACTCAGCTCACATGCCAGAAGGAAAAAGTTTGTAGCTCACTCAGATTACTTTTTTATTCAGCTGAAAACCCTACAGGAAAATGTCCAGAGCTAAAAATGCTCCTTCTTCTGCTCCATGCTGTCTTAAATACCTTCCAGCTCAATGTCCCGCCTTTCTGTTTAATCCCTGTCAGCTGGTTTTTAGCTCTGCCTCTTAACCAAGGTTAACTTTATTTAATCGTGTATACAGAAAGCTCTTGGATTAAAGATGTGAGATAGGGCAGATCCACATCACATGTACTTGTTTACAATATATAGTAATCTCTAAGATTAAAGTCTGAGCCATCCACAATTAGAAACAGGTTTTTACAGTTTCTTGGGGTTCACAATTGGATCAAATATTCTGAACCAAATGTCATGTCTAGAAAACAACATTTCACAGCAGCCTTTCCTATTTTCTGGCTGTTTTATTATTTATACCTCCTCTTCTTTAATGTTCCCTGAGCCTTGGCAGGAATACTGATAAAGATGTCCCACTTAGGGTTGAGAACTCACAGTTTTTTTATTCTCAGTTCATTTACCTGATAAATTTTTTTGCAGTGAATACTGCCCATTACAAAAAGAAGAGTCTCTGCTAAAAGTTTATACCATCTAAGCTCTACGTTTATAAACATAAACAGATTGTCCTGGTTTGTTTCCTTATTGCTGTAATAAAGCTCTACTTCAAAAACCAAATTAGTTACTAGAGTTCATCCTTGAAAGAATCCAAGGTAGGAGCTCAAGGCAGGAATCTGGAGGCTGGAACTGAAGCAGAGACCATGGAAAATTTTGCGTATTGGCTTGGTTCACTGGTCCACTCAGGGTGGCTTCCACAGTCCAACACCACCTGTCCAAGGGAGGCTCTACCTACAGTGGAGTGGGCCTGTTCACATAATTATTAATAGAGAAAATGATTCACAGATATTGAAGTACATGCATACACAGATATGGTGTATATGCCTACACACCATTCTAATTGAAGAGATTCCTCCATTAATGCTTCTTCATCCCAATTGACTCTAGTTTGTGTCAAGTTGCCAAATATAAACACCAGAGTCTAACACTTGTCAATATGACATATAAACATGTTACTACTAAACTATAAACTTTCTTTTCTTGATGATTCCTAAGATCTCATGTTAACATCACAGTATAGAACATAGTATAACTTTAAAATTCCCAGTCTTTAAACAATTCACACTTTAAAATTTCATAGTCCCTCTAAAATGTCTCAATCCTCTTAATGATGGATTCTTGTACAATTAAAACTATTTACCCCCCCCCCCCAGACAGATGAACCAGGGAACAGCTACTATCAAATTAAAGCTAAACCCAAGTACACCAGAGTAAATAGTTGTTAGTCTGTTGTCCAGGACTCCCCCATGGTTTTCTGGGCTCCAAACGGCTTGGGCATCTCTACCTCTACGGGTTTGCCATCCGCAGCACATGTAGCTTCTCTTGTGGGCTTAAGGTGGTTCCACTCTGCAACTGCTACTAAACATGGTGGCTGTCCCACAGCCCTAATGTCGTAGGACTAGTGTTTTATTTCTGAGTCCTCAAGTCTAATTACCTTGGTCTATGTGTCTCTTTCAGGACAGTAAAATGATCTATTGTACCCATGTTTCTGTCCTGTACTTAGATATTAGATATTGTGATACCTCCTGCCTTACTGATTTTACTCAGGATTGGCTTTGACTATTCTGGGCATTTTGAGATTCCATATGATATTAATGCCTTTCTAGCCCTATGAATCATGGTATTGGGATGTTGATAGTGATTTTATTGAAACTGTAGATTGCTCTCAGTAGAATACCTATTTCCCAATATTAATTATTAGTTCTATAGATCTGTGAGTATGGAGGCTTTTCATTTTCTTCAATTTCTTTCTTCATTGTTTTATATTTTTTATTGTAAATTATCCATCAGCTTATTTAAGTTCACTCTTCATTAGTTTTTTTAAAAATTCTTTTGAATGGAGTTTCTTTCTCAGCATGCTCATTATGGGTGTACAAAAGAGCTAATTTTTCCATGTTGAATTTTGTAACTTACTACTTTACTAAAAGTATTTGTCAGATAAAAGAGTATTTGTAGGGGCTGATAGGTTAATATAAGTTAGATTTAGTGAATAC
>CAJQZJ010032031.1:4739998-4757916 GCA_907164525.1 Lophiomys imhausi | reverse complement strand
TTCCTTCCTTCCTTCCTTCCTTCCTTCCTTCCTTCCTTCCTTCCTTCTTTCTTTCTTTCTTTCTTTCTTTCTTTCTTCCTTTCTTTTTGTTAGTTTGTATTTTTGTTTGTGTTTCCAGGAAGGTGTTCTGCTACTCACTCTGACAACTAGGCTGATCTCAGACACAGAGATCTGCCTGCCTTTGCCTCCAAAATGCTGGGATTAAAAGTGTAGGGCGTCACTACCCCATAAGTTGTTTATCTTTTATATTTTTCTAAAGTAGTGTGTAGCAAAAGTTAAAATGATGGTTCAGCACAACAGTTCCCTTTTATATGTGATTTTATTTTAATTTTTATTACATTTATTTATTACTTCAGGTTGTATTTTAGTATATGTATGTATGGGCTAAAGTCGGTATGTATGTGAGTGTGTGTATATATGTTAGTGTGTATGTATACATTTATGTGTGACTGTGTGTTCATGTGGAAATGTGAGTCCAGTGAGAATCATATGTAAGTTTGATTATTTATTATCTTTTCCTACCATCACTTGTATGTTCCTAGAAGAACTAGAAAAAATAACAAGTTGTTCATAAAATTAGCTAATTATGAAGGAATGAGAGTAAAGGGAACTGTGACAATAACTGAAGCTGAAAGACTATTTTCCAGAATTGACTGTGTAGTACTTCACTATCTTGGTACATGGAAATATATCAGTTTTAGCTTCATTCTTTTCTACTTGGTTTATTCTTGCTGTTTTCCCTCTACCTATTTTCTGTTTCCCTTTCTGTATTTTAAATCAACCTTCACTCACACCTCTCTTTGGTTTCTGTGTCACCTGAGCTAATTTACCTGACAGCTTGCCACTCTCCTCCTGCACTGGTCCCTCTGCACACACCTGCAGAATGCACATGCTTTAGAGAAGGCTGTGGTGGGTGTCAGGGTCGTGGGTTAGAGAGGAGGCTTCAATCCTTCAACACGGGCAGGAGACAAATCCTACTGTCTGCTGTCTACTCAGCATTCTTGGTTTTCATTTAGATTTTTTCCAAACTTTTGTACCAAGGATTAAAGTTTTGTTCATCCAGAAGATTCCTGTTTATATATAATTTTGCTAATTTTTATATTTGGGTACAGTTTTAGTATTTTAGTGTTTGGTAATCTTGAAGGTTTTTCTTACTTCTGTTTGTATATGTTGTTTTATAAAGCTTTCATTGTCCTTCTTAACAACATATAATCTGGGACATCAGCATATGGAACTGTACTTCATTTCTTATGGTGAGTACAACGGAAACTAAATATGAGCATATATTGCTATACATTAATATAATATTTCTCTACCTCAAGCTACTTGAGAGGACAGGATGTACAAACTGAGATGTGTCCATAGTACAGCACAAGGCAACAGCAGAGGCTACAGATGCTGCTAAGACAAGAAAGACTCGTTTGTTTGTTAGACTGTTTGCTGTGGTGCAGTTTCATGGGTTCAGGCTGACCTCAAACAAATCCACCACTTAGCTGAGAACGATGCTGAGCTTCTGATCCTCCATCCTCACCCTTCCAGTTGCTGGGATTCCAGGCATGTCCCAGCATCCCCCGCTAAGGCTTTTGAGACTGCAAAGAAAATTACAAAAGCATCTACACAAAATGTGACATTTTATATCAAAGAGAAATAAGACATGAAATGCTCTTCAACAAAACACCAGGCAGCATCAGCTCCAAAATGACAAACTGAAGGAGGAGTTTAAGATGGTGAATGATGGAATCAACAGAATGGATGAGGATGTTCACAGATGTGGGCTTTCTTACCTGGATGTAATGTTCTCTTGTTTTTAAAATAATTTGTATGTTCATGAATTTATCCAAATATTAAGACTAATAAGTTACAAGGGGGAATAAAGTTTTCCCAATCTCTTCATTTTTTATTAAAAAAAACAGGGTAAAATAAAATATATACCTTTTTAAATAGAAAAAATGTGATTAGTGTCCCTTTGTGTCCCCCCATACACTATGTATATACAGATGGCACATGGAATTTTCAGGTCAGAATCCTTTCACCTCCACCATCTACCTTCTTCATAAGGTTTTGTTCAAAATTCCCATTTGTCAGTCTTTACATCCCTGAGATCCATCTCACAAGGTATTATTCTTTCATTATATTGTGTGTGTGTGTATATATACATATATATGTCTTCTATAGATTGAAAACATTTGTCTTGTATCTCTTTTTACTTCTTTTAAAAATATTTTTTGAAATTAAAATAATTACTTCATTTACCTTTTTTTTTTTCTCATTTCGATCTCTCCTACATAGCAACAACCCCACCTATGGCTGAATTCATGGCCTCTGTTTTTTTTTTTTTTGTTGTTGTTACATATAGATGGAAAAATATATAGATACAACCTGATCAGATCATATAGTGTAACTTTTACATATATGATATCAGGGCTTGCAACATGATATTCAGTAACAAATTGGGAGTATCTTCCTTGGGTAAGAATATATCTTCTGTTGTTGGCATTTGTTGACTGTAGATCTTTGTCTAGAGCTGAGGCTCTGTGAGATTTATCTTTTCTGTGTTAGCATGTCTACTGGTTTCACCCATGTTCAGGTGTTGTTTGGACAACCATTCACTGAGACTTCATGTGTATAGCTTTCCCGGTGTCAGTCTAATAGATGCAATGTCACAGAAAACCTCCTGTTCCTCTGGCTCTTAGAATCTTTCCGTGCCCTCTTCCCCAGAGTTTCATGAACTTTAGGTGCAGAAATTACGCTGTAGATGGATCAGTTGAGGCAGAACACCAGATGATCACTTGTTCTCTGAATTTTTATTGGTTGTAGATTTCTGTAATGAATCTTTATTTTTTGAAAACGAGATTGTTTGATGAGGAGTGAGGACTACATTTATCTGTGGGTACAGTGATTTATATTTAGAATGTAATTAGGGACTATGTTGGTTTGGTAAGGTGGTAGTTGTAGGTTCTCCTCCAAGATCTATAACCTCACTATCCTGCATAGTTGGCTAGGTTTCCAGTTCCAGACATGATTTTCCTCTTGTTGAGCTATTTCTTAAGTCCAATTAGAGATCTGTTAGTTGCCACCAAGATATGAGTACCACTATTGCAACCTTGGGTTTCAATATCATTGAAGTTTATAGGCAACATGGGTAGCATAATTGATTGCTTCTTTCCTTTGGAAGCTTGCATGTCTCCCTATGGTATCATGAAAGTTGGTCTCAAGGAGGAGGACTTCAATTCAGATCAAGCTGGTATCCTCTGGGTCATCTGTTCAAAATGCTTGGTGTCAACAGCAATAGGACTCATTGACAACGTCTGGGATGCAATCAAGTTCAAGAGTAATAGACTATAATGTTTTAGGAATGAATCTGTTGAAATTTCCTAACAACTTGAATGAGGGATTCGCATGAATAGTATTGAGGATTTTGTTAGATATCTACTTCTCTTGGGGGAGTATTGTCAGCCCAGATGGAAACGTTTAATTTAAACTATGTCTGTGTATGTATGTACATATACCTATACTTGTGTGTTTTATATTATTTTCAGTAAATGTATTTTATGTTATTTTCAGTAAATAGATACTAATATGATTTCTTATAACTGTTTTAGAAATGATTAGTTTATTTCACCCCCTCCATCTCTCTCCTTCAGTGTTGACTTCCCTTCCCTCGCAACTAGCCTCCCTTCATTTTTTCCTATTCCTTCCATTACATTATGCTTATATAAAATCAATCCATTATCTGGTGCTTCTACAGTTTCCCTTTTGTACCATTCTGGCCTCTGTGGTTACTCCAGGTTATATATTTCCACCTGAAGATTTTGAGTTAGGAGCCTATACAATTCCCACTGGGATTTGGAATTCAGTGGCAGAACATGTGGCATTTGTCTTTCAAGCCCCAGTCAACTCATTTAAAATATTTTTTCTAGTTTCATCCTTAACTGAAAAGTTTATTTATAATACATTTATACATTTATAATGTATAGGTGTCACATTTTTATTATGCGTTCATCAGTTGAAGGATGCTTATTATGTTTCCGTTTTCTAGTTACTGTGAATGGAGCAGCAGTGAATATGGCTAAACAAGTATCTGTGGAGTAGGATGTAGAGTTCTTTGGACATATACCAAGAAGTGACACAGCTCAGTTGTGTGGTAGATTTATCTTTAGGTTTTTTTTTTTTGAAGATTCTCCATTCTGATTTCCAGAGTATCCCCACCAAAATTCATTCTTCCTGACAGTGAATGCAGGTTACTTTCCCCCATTACATGCCTCCCCTGACAATTTGTTGTCAGGTGTTTTATTGATTTCAGATATTCTAACTGGGGTGAAATGAGATATCAAAATTGTTCTGATTTGTATTTCCTTAATTGCTAAGGATGATGAATAATTTTGAGATATTTCTTAGCCATTTTTGTTTCTTCCTATGAGAACTTCATCTAGGCAGTGTTGTTTTCTGACCATCTGCATTTCCTTCACGTTAAGTGATGGAATTAATAGGTCTGATTTATTGAGGATTGTGGAGATAGCCTGAAGCCACTTTTGCTGGTGGTGTCAGTCCACCAGGGGGCACTGCAGAGTTCTTAGAAATTACTTTTTCTTAATTTGCCTGGAGGATTGAAGAGCTGAGAAGAGACATAAGGACATAAGGCAATCTGCTCACAAAGCAAGGTATAGGGATGATGGTGTGGAATTCACCTGGATCTTTAACTCTCAATTGTTCTTATATAAAATCACAGATATCTAGAGTCTGTTCACTGGATCCCATTTGTCTATAGATGTACTTAGAGAACAATTCTCTGAACAGATATAAGCAAAATAGAATCTCCTTGGGTATTTTGAGGATGGACACACAAGAGAAAAAAATCACTGCTTTCTGTTTTTTAGTTTTTTGTTTAAAGTTCCCCAAATTCAAAGAACTAGAAATTATTCCAATATCCTTTACATCATATATAATATGTATGTAATATATTTATACATCCATCTCTCTCTATATATCTATCTATGTATGTATATATATGTATATCTCTATATATCTATATCTATCTATCTTTCTATCTACATACTCTAAACTAGAAAGAAAATGAATAACTGCTTCTTGAGAGAAAAACTTGGAAATATAAAGAACAGAATGGAGAAGGCCCACTGAACTTGACCAGGCATTTACAGCCTGATCTTCCCACAGAGCACAGTGAAAGAGCTGGGCAGAAGCCAGGAGACAGAAAGCAAGTCAGGGTAAAAACACCGGCATGCCTAATTTTTTCTTATAACCAGCAAAAATGACCTTGGGAACATTGTGCACAAGATGATCTGCTGATATAAGAAATTATTTTTTTATTCTGTATAGCACATTGCAAGTTGATTTGTCACATTATGTAATATAGGAATCTTGCTAGGAATTTCTCACTGGGTATATTAAGCACGATTAAGGGTGGCCCCATGTCCAGCAGTAGATGACTAACACAGAGTGAATCCAATGGTGTTATTGTATCAGATTGATTAGCTTGGTAATTTTTTTTTATCTTACCGATATTTTGTCTGTATCTTATACTTACCTGTCTTGTGTTTTATGACTTTTGTGTGTGTGTTTCCTCTTTGTTATTTTTTAAAATTCTGGCTTGTTTGGGTTTCATTTGTTTGCTTGCTTGCTTGTTTGCTTTCTAAAGAGAAAGAAAAAGAAAGGGCATAGAGTTGGGTGGGTGAGGAAGTGGGAAAGGAGTGGAAGGAGATTCTGGCAAAGGAGAGACTGTGTTCAAAATGTATTGCATGATTTTTTTTTTTTACAATTAATAAAAGTTTTAAAAAAGTCTTTCTAGGGTTCTCCAAGGCTCTGCTTACCTCACTGGAGCCATTAGATTTTCCACCAACATTCTACATTGATGTATTTCTCTTTTTTAAAAAATTCTCCTCAAACTCCTTCATATTACATGTTACATTAGAAACACAGTGTCCTGGGCTCTACCTCATTGTCCTCCACGATCCTAGAGCAATTACAGTGCAGAGTCATGAGGTGGAGGTGGGCGGAGTTTCCTGCTCAGATGACTGAGGAAGCTCGGTGATTCAAGAGAACCTGTGTTCTGTAAGCACAAGTGTGTCTGGGCACAAGACTGGACACCCTTCAGAGCTGGAGAGAAGACGTCCCAGCAATAAGACAGGGGCCATGGAGAGGAACCTGGGAGTTGTTCTGTGGATTCTGTGGGTGCAGATTTGCTGTGAGTTTTGCTCAGCTAAGTTTCTTTAGGGGTTCTCCAGAAATTTCAGTGGTGGGCCGGAAGAGAGCCAATGCAAAGCTCCTGTGTATATATCCTCATGGGAGTCTCCTGGAGTATTTGACAGGTGCGGCTGAAAACCTCTTTTTGATTCTGGTTTGCTTTTCTGTTTCCAAGCAAGGATGAGAGGAGCTGAGGTGGAGCAGAGTCCTTCAGCCTTGAGTCTCCATGAGAGAGGCAACTTTGATCTGAGATGCAATTTTTCTATCACCACAATTGTGCAGTGGTTCCGACAGAATCCCGGTGGCAGCCTCATCAGTCTATTTTACGTGGCTTCAGAAACAAAGGAGAATGGGAGGTTAAAGTCAACATTCAATTCTAGGGAGCGCTACAGCACCCTGCACATCAGAGACACCCAGCTAGAGGACTCAGGCACCTACCTCTGTGCTGCTGAGGCACAGTACTCCCAGCAAGCCTGCAGCCTGGCCCCAAACTGCAGCTGTGTACAGATACAGCCCTGCCACAGCGAGGCACTGCAGGATGCTTTGCACAGCTATGGCTTTATCAGATCTCCACCAATTGCAAAGAAAGTATGAGGAAATAAAAATACCATTGCAGAAGTTCACACTTAAATTCAGACTGATGTGACACTGACTTCTAGAATGTTAAATGCTTAGAAACATCAGCCCACATGTGTCAAATATGCACTTTATTTTATCAAATGTTAGTGCTAATGTCTTAAAATATAAACTGCTCTTACACATTCCAGAATCATTTAGGCCATTTCTCACAATCAGAAACTGAGAACAACTGTTTCCATCCTTTGTTTAAAGAGCACCTGACAACACTTCCCCTCCTATTAAGACTGAATGAGGCAACCCAGAAGGAGGACAAGGGTTCCAAAAGCAGGCAAAAGAGTCAGAGACATGCCCTTTCCCCACTTTTACATGTCCTACAAGAACACCAAGCTGCACACCCATAGCAGAGGACCTAGGTCAGACCTATACAGGTTTCCTCAATGTTGATAGATTCCATGCAATCCCTATCAAGATTTCAGCATAATCCTTCACAGAAATATATTTTTAAAATTCAGCTTCATATGGAAACACAAAAACTCAGGATAGCTTAAAAAAAGCATGAACAATAAAAGTATCACAAACCCAGATTTCAAGTTATACTGTAGTGTTATAGTCATAAAAAACATTATTAACATAAAAATATATATTCTGATCAATGAAATCAAATTGAAGAATCAGACATAAGTCCAGACACCTATAAAAACCTCATTTTTGATAAAGAAGTAAAAAATATACAATGAAAAAAAAAGAAAACATCCTCAACAAATTATGCCGGTCTAACTAGATGTTGGCGTGCAGAAGTAAGCAAATAGATCCATATCTATCGCCTTGCACAAAACTCAAGTCTAAGTGGATCAAAGGCCTCAACGTAAAACCAGATATGCTGAACCTGATAGAAATATAGGTGGGGAAAAGCCTTGAATGCATTGGCAAGGAAACAACTGTCTGAACAGAACAGCAATAGTAAAGGCGCAAAGACTGACAATTAATAAATGAGACCACATGAAATGAAAAAGCTTCCTTAAGGCAAAGGTCACTGTCAAAATGAGAAATGTCAGCCAACACAATGGGAAAAGATTTTTACCATCTCCACATCTGACAGAAGGCTAATATCCAAAATATATAAAGAATTCAATATCAATATCAATATATAAAGAAGCTAGATGTCAACACACCAAATAACCCAATTTTAAAAATGAAGTACAACTATAAATGGAATTCTCAAGAGAGGAATCTCAAAAGGCAGAGAAGCACTTAAAGAAATGCTCAGCATCCTTAGCCATCAAGGAAATGCAAATCAAAACATCTCTGCGATTCCAACTTATACCTGTCACAATGGCTAAGATCAAAAACACAAGTGACAGCTCATGCTGGTGGAATGTAGAGCAAGGAGAACATTCCTCCATTGCTGGTGGTAGTGAAAACTTGTACAGTCACTATGGAAATCAATATGGTGGCTTATCAGAAAATTAGGAATCATTCTGTCTCAAGACCTAGCTATACCGCTTCTGGGCATATTCCCAAGGAATGTTGCATCCTACCATAAGAACCCTTGTTCAACTATGTGCATAGCAGTTTATTTGCAAGACCCAGAAATTAGAAGCAACCTAGATGATCCTCAACCAAAGAATGGATAAAGAAAAATAGTACATTTGCACAGAGGGGTATTACTAAGCTTTTAAAAAAATTACATTATGAAATTTAGAGAGAAATGGATGGAACTAGAAAAAAAAATCATTCTGAGTGAGATAACCAAGACCCAGGAAGATAAACATGGTATGTGCTCACTTCTAAGTGGATATCAGCTGTAAAGTAAACAGTAATCATGCTACAATCCAGGGACCCAGAGAGGCTAAGTAACATGGAGGACTCAAGGTGGGAGGGACATGGATCTTTTTGGGAAGGATAAATAGATTAGATTCTGTGTACTGGGAGTGGGTGGAAAAGGGAATAGGAGGGAGAGGGGGGTGGGGGAGAGAGAGTGCTGGGAGAGAAAACTGGAATTGATGGGCATTTTGGAGGCAAGATAGAAACTTAATGCAGTGGAAACTCCCAGGAATCTACAAGGGAGACTCTAGAGATAATTCCTAGTAATGGGGGACATGGAACCAAAATTGTTCATTTGTGTAACCAGGCAAGGCTTCCAGTGAGGGAATAAAACCCAGAAACAAAACGTTTGACCTACAATTTGTCCTGCCTGAAAGATGTGGCACAGAAATTGTGGGAGTAGCCAACCAATTGCTGGTTGAACTTGAGACCCATGCCATAAGAGGGAGCCAATCTGACACTGCCTAGATGGTCAGGAGCCTCTGGGTAGCCCAAGGACTGAAAAAATGACCAGAAAAAAAAAATCAATGAAATGATTCCTAATGCTGCTGAACAGACACCCTCAGTCAAACATTAGGCAGAGTGGCAGAGCTCAGGGGATTCTACAGAAAAGGAAGAAGAAGAATTAAATGAGCCAGAAGGTCAAGAATACCACAAATCAAACAAAACAAACAAACAAACAAACAAACAAACAAACAAAAAACAGCCCTCAGAATTCAATAACCAGGACTCCTCGTAGGGACTCACAGAGACAGAACCAACATTGAGGAAGCCTGTATAGGTCTGACCTCGGTCCTCTGCTATGGTTGTGGAGCTTGGTGTTCTTGTGGGATATGTAAAAGTGGGAAAAGGGCATGTCTCTGACTCTTTTGCCTGCTTTTGGAACCCTTTGTCCTCCTTCTGGGTTGCCTCATTCAGCCTTAATAGGAGGGGATTTCCTAGTCTTAATTGCAACTTGATATTCCATGTTTGGTTGATATCCCTGAGAGGCCTGCCTTTTCTGAAGAGAAATGCAGGAGCAGTGGGTATGTTAAGGTCTTTGATCTATGTGGACTTGAGTTTTGTGCAGGGTGATAGATATGGATCTATTTGCATTCTTCTACATGCAGACATCCAGCTAGATGAGCACCATTTGTTGAAGATGCTTTCTTTGTTCCATTGTATAGCATTGACATCTTTGTCAAAAATCAAGTGTCCAGGAGTGTTTGGGTTTCCTTGTGGGTCTTCAATTTAAATCCATTTCTCAACTTGTTTGTTTTTATGCTAATACATGCAGTTTTTATTACTATTGTTCTGTAGTACAGGTTGAGATGAGAGATGGTGATCCCTCCAACAGTTCTTTTATTTTACAGGACTTTTGTTCTTTTTAAGATATCCTGAGTCTTTTGGTTTTTTTCTTCATATGATGTTGAGAATTGTTCTTTCAAGGTCAATAAAAAATTGTGTTGGAATTTTGATGAGAATTGCATTGAATCTGGATAGCCATTTTTGCTGTTATTCCTACAGATCCAAGATGGAAAAATGGGAGATCTTTCCATCTTCTGATGGCCTCTTAAATTTCTTTCTTCAACAACCTGAAGTTCTTGTCATACAGGTCTTTCACTTTCTTGCTTAGAGTTACCCACTTGATATGACATATTGTGCTTTATGTGTCTGAGTTCCCCACAGGGACAGAGAACATTTAACAAGAGTCCTTGCTGGTTAGGGATATGATCGCCAGGTGGCAGTAGATCTCAACTACTGGAGAGAGTGTAGATGATTCACTTCCTAGTGTGTTGATTGTGCAGGCTTAGGGCAGAAGCAAAGGCTTTTTCTCAGTGGCTGATGGATGACCCCAGAGCTAGATTTGTTACTGAGGAAGAACAACACCCTGATGGCTGACCAGCTAGTCATCACAGTCTACACTGGATTTTAAATTAATTGGGAAAAACAATGAAGACATATGTTCCTACTTTATTCATGGCTCTGTGGCTGCAGCTGGATGGTGAGTTAAAACTTTAGGGCCACAGGTAATCAATGGGCATTTCTGAGATATCTAGGGGGAATTCTATTTGGTATTCTCTAGTTGCTATAGAAAAAGAGAATCATGGAAAGTGATGAACTGACAAATTTTCCCTTTCTTTCCATCTTTCTGCATAGGGATGAGCCAAGGCGAGCAGGTGGAGCAGCATCCTTCCATCCTGAGAGTCCAGGAGGGAGACAACACTATCATCAATTGCACTTATGCAGACAGTAGCTCAAATTACTTCCTTTGGTATAAGCAAGAACTTGGAAAACATCTGGAGCTTGTCATTGACATTCGTTCAAATATGGAAAGAAAGCAGAACCAAAGACTTATAGTTTTGCTGGATAAGAAAGCCAAACACTTCACCCTGCACATCACAGACACCCAGCCTGGAGACTCAGCCATGTACTTCTGCGCCACAAGAGCACACTGCTCTACAGGCACCTGCAGTCTGTCCTCAAACCTGCTGAGGGGCTGGAGCCCCATTCACATCCTGTGTTGCAGGCCTTCCAGTGCAGCATTTGGCACTTGCTAGTTTGCAAGTGTCCAGTATAATGTAGACATTAAAAACACAAAATAAGGATGTTAGCTTCAACTCAGTCTAACAATTGAGGGCAGTTTTCTTGATCCTTTTTAAAAATATTTTTAAAGTTGAAGTAAAATTTCATCATTCTGTATTCCTTGTGTCACACATGGTGATTATCAGAGAATGAGAACTCATTTTAATGGACAGAAGAAGAGACTGTAGATCACTCAGCAGCTTAGATGAGACATCTATATCCCAAGGTCAGAGTTCATTGAGGAAGAGGGGTGGACAGTCTGTAAGAGCCATATGTGATGGATAAGCACAAGGAAACAGTGCTTTCTGAACACAGCAAGGTAGCTGGATATATGAACTAACAGAGGTTGACAGCAGACATAAAACTACCCAAGGATTAGCCCAGAAAATTTCTATCCCAAAGAGGAAAGGTGGGAATTACCACTTTTAGCTAAGGAGCTACTGGCAGTTGGTAACTCTTGGGAGAGAGATTCAATTTTCTTTAAAGGTGCAGCCCTTGATGCATAGACCACTCTCCACTGAAGGACACACATCCAATAGTATATGGGCAGCACAATCTGTAATGCAAACCTTGATGTGTTTTATTTTAAATAAGGGGTAGGGGCACCAAATTGGATTAGTAGGGAAGAGTGGGTGGATGTATGAGGAGTGGAAGAGGCAAATGTGTACAATCAGCATTCATTGCATAATATTCTCTAAGAACTAATAAAACGAGAAAAATTAGATAAATTTTATTAGAGGTATATTTGTGTGTCTATATTCTTTTATGTACACTCATCACACTAACTTCCATAGGATGCATATAGTTCAGTTACACTGTGATTTCAGGCATCCACTAAGGACTTGAGACCTGCCTCCTCAGGGTTAGCTTTGAAGTTTTCTCACAATGTGTTGTGCAGACATCTGTAGTGCAGGTTGAAGGGAAATCACCAGAGGGCGCTGCCTTTTTAGATGTGGTTAACATCTCATTCTGGTGGTGGCTTACTTAATGTGACAGACTCCTTGTGAAGACAGAGGTCCTTGTTTATGAGTGAGGAGTTTGATGAGGTCCTGCAGGAGTCTTGCCCTGTGAGTTTGGTGCACTCAAGGACCAAGTGTCATTTCTCTATGAGCATGCTTCCTGACACCTGCTCACTTCTCCTGCTCCTCTTAATGCTCAGTAAGCTACATTTTACTCTAAGCATTAATAATGTCATTTTCTTACAACTATGTTAGTCTTTAGCCTTCTTCCTCATATAGAAAAGTAATTCCTCCTTATTTATTTATTTATTTATTTACTTATTTACTTACTTACTTACTTATTTTATTTTATTTTTTTTTAGGAAGGAGCCATGGAGACTCAGTGACTCAGACAGAAATCTTGGTCACCCTCACAGAGGGGTTGCCTCTGATGCTGAATTGCACCTATCAGACGATTGATTTATCTCCTCTGCTTTTCTGGTATGTGCAATATGTCAGTGGATCCCCCCAGCTTCTCCTGAAGAGCTCCACCGACAACAAGAGGACAGAGCACCAAGGGTTCCACGCCACTCTCCATAAGAGCAGCAGCTCCTTCCACCTGCAGAAGCCCTCAGCACAGCTGTCAGACTCTGCCCTGTACTACTGTGCTGTGAGTGACACAGTGAGGGGGACTGTAGGAGAAGCTGCACACAAACCAGGGGTGCAGGGGGGCTGAGGGGAGCAGCCCTGTGCTGTTTACCTAGCCTTATGAAAAACAGCAAAAATCAATCAATCAATCAATTCCAGGTCAAATGCCTAGAAATCTAGGAAAATTTTGCATGTTCTGACTGGATACAAAAGATGTCAATGCTAGAAACAACACAGACTTTGATCCCCACAAATAATGTTCTCTCCCTAAGTGGATGACCTTTCACAACAAACATCTCCAGAAAAACGCTGATGTGGGATTTATCACTACCATGATGTCTTACAAAATCTAGTGATTTAAGGTCTCCAGTAATCTTCTCTTTTTATCCCACAAATTTATGACCTAAATGAGGAACATAGGCTCTAGTTTTAAAAAATCTGCTTCAGTCTCACTCCACAAGTTTTTTACATTCTTCCTCTCCTTGATCCATGTTACAGAGCATTCAGTCAACTTCCTCTCTCAGTTATTTGTCTATTGCTCTGAAGAGACACCATGACCAAGCAACTTATAAGAGTAATCATTTAATTGGGAGTGTAATTATAGTTTCAAACAGTGAGACCGTGACCATCATGGTGGGAGACACAGTAGAAGACAAGCAGGTAGACGTGGCCCTAGAGCAGTAGCTCAGAGCTTGTATCTGATCACAAACAGATGAAGAGAGGGGAAGAAACTGGGTCAGGTTTTGTTTGGGATTCCAAAGCCCACCACTAGTGACACTCCTCTTCTGACAAGGCCACACCTCCTGATCCTTCCTAAACAATCTACCAACTGTGAACCAAACATTGAGATTTTGAGCATACAGGGGCCACCTCATTCAAACTACCACACTCCCTGACAGCCTTCATGTAGAGAAGCAGCTCATGAAATACAGCTGTTGAAAGTCTGAAGATGAGGCTCCTTTCATTTCCTACACATTGTATATGAAGTGGGTTGGTCATAAAAGACTCTGTCCAGAAATCCATCCTCCTTAATGTTTATTCTTGTCTGTCATTGCACTTTGATTAAATCCTGATGATGTGTTGTACTCACTCATCTGGCATTAGAGTTAGGTTTTCTGATATTTTTTCTGAAACATGGGAAAGGAAGCCAAGGTTTTGATTCAACTCAATTCTGCAAACAAAATACTGATATAAAATAAAATGGTTGGGGGATCCAAGATGGTACTGTCCATAGAGCATGGTATCTGAGTAGTAGGTGAATGAGATTAGTCACTGTGGGGTGAACATGAGGTCCCGCAGCTGACTGTGAAACACAGACAATGTCTGAATTTCCGAGGGGGAACACTGAGTCTGGTTAACACTCGAAACTGCTCACACAGTTCCCAGAAACACCACCCTAAGATCAGCCAGCTCGGTCACCTATCTGAAGGGGGGTGCCGCCAGAGCTGACCTAGCCCATGAGCGAATCCAACCCATGGCTCCAGCCACAGATCAGTGGCCCCACCTGTCTCCCTGAGATCCAGCCTCCACTCAGACCTAACGGGGGGGGGTGGTGGGGTGGAGAACAACCTGACCACATGAGCAAAGATAAGTAAGATTTTCTTTTTGGAGTTCCCAACATGGCAGCACAGGGTACACTTTAGCTGAATGTCAGAGACCAAACCCAGCCACAGCAAAGCAATCAGGAGTAGAGACTTATTGCAACCGCAACTGGACATATTGTGTTCCCCACAAACATTGAGGAAACTCACTCACCTGAGCACTCGAGATTTTGAGGCAGTCAACAAGAGGTGTGACCAATGCTGGCACCTGTCTTGAGTGGAGCTCCCTGCCTGTACTCTCAGCCTAGCTGCTGAACCAAAATAATTGTGTCAGGGAGGGGAGAACACAGGCCCAACCACAGTTCTACCTGCCTTCCTGGGGAGATGCACCAGCTCTCAGGTCCTGACAGGATAGCCCCTGCTCACTCTAATCCCCTGTATATAGGTCCAATTGGGGCACAACCAGTTGAGGAGAGTGGGAGTCAGTCTGTGAGAACCAATCTATTACAGGAACTTTCCCATCATCTGGAGGTGGACACCAGCATCAAAGGATGTTGAGCATTTCTTCAAGTGTATCTCAGCCATTAGGGATTCATCCTTTGTGAATTCTTTGTTTAACTCTGTTCCCCATTTTTAATTGGATTATTTGGTTTCTTGACATTTAATTTCTTGAGTTCTTTATAAATTATGGATATTAGACCTCTGTCAGATGAAGGGTTGGTAAAGATCTTTTCCCAACCTGTAGGTTGCTGTTTTGTTTGAATGACAGTGTCTTTTGCCTTACAGAAGATTTTCAGTTTCATGAGGTACCATTTATTGATTGTTGGTTGTAGAGCCTGAGCTGACCTCTACCTCAAGACCCAGCCAAACCACTTCTGGGTATACATCCAAATGATTCCTCTCTGAATCATAAGAAAGTTTCCTCATTTTGTTCTTAGCAGCCTTATTTGTAATAGCTAGAAACTGGAAATAACCCAGATGTCCCTCAACCAAAGAATGGATAAAAAACTGTGGTATATCTACACAATGGAATACTACTCAGCCATCAGAAACAAGGAAATCATGCAATTTGCAGACAAATGGATAGACCTAGAAATGCTCATCATGAGTTAGCTAACCCAGACTCAGAAAGATGCACATGGCATCTATTCACTTATAATCGTATTTTATCCATATAATACAGGATAACTATGCTATAACCAATGCACCAAAAGGAACAGGAACATAGACTTTGTTACCTATTAATGAGACACTTTTCTCTAGTGGTGCTACCATGTAGGTCCCTAGTACATGAGGAAATTCAGCCCTCATATGACTGTTGAACTGGGGTGGAGGACTGATGTGTAGGGACACTCTGCTCCAGAGGAGTAGGATAGAAGGGAGAGGGAATGGGGGGGGGGGGGGGGGGACTGGGAGGGGTAGAAGCAAGGCACTGTGATGGAGATGTAACTTGAAGTAATAAATAAACATTAAAAGAAGAGTTTTAGGATAAAAAAGCAATACAAATGTTATTGCCTGCTGTAAATCCTTAAAACCAAAATTAAAATCAAAGTTAAATCAAAATACAAAATGAGAAAAAGTATCAATTTAGAAAAGCACCTTCTATTTTTCTACATTTGCATCAGACAGGTGACATGACAAGATCATCTTCTTCCTTTTCATCCTGTGCTTTCAGAGGGTCTGTGAGCTCTCACACTTGAACTTGATAATGTCTGTTCTCTTTTTAGATATGGTCCTCAGTAGCATGTGTGTGATGCACATTAAACTTCATCCTGGTATTGTAGTCACCGCTCATCTGCTCTGTTTCCTGTTCAGACTCTTCTAGACTTTCTTTTTCCCCCATTTCTGGTTCTGAACTTCAGTTATTCCACTAGTTCTTGATAACAGCTGAATTTTATTAGGATACTGAACAAGTTCACAGTTCTTTTTAGACAACTATGATTGATTGTCCCTGTCTTCTCCTTTTCCTGATCAAGTGATTAATTGTGTGAATCTGTTTGCTTGTGGTCATCAGTTATTTCTTGATAAACCTGTTTGTTCTCTTCTTACTTTGATGTTTTTATTTAATTTTTCCCCAGGTTCTCTAATTCTGTATCTTTTTGTTCCAACTGGCTTTCAGTTGGCGAATTTCATCACATAAAAGTTGAGCATCATGTCCACTTGAAGACTGATGAACCATCTTCCAGTTTTATTACTTTTGTCTTTAATTGATTTTCAAATTTTGCTTGTCCTTCACCAGGGTTTTCAACTTATTACAAAGCTAGGCCTCCTCCTTCTTTTTTTTTTAAATCTTTTTACTGTTCTTTAGTTTGTGAATTTCATATCATTCACCCCGTTCCCACTCATCTCCCACCTCCCCTCAGCTTCGTCTTCCACCCTTGTAACCTCTCTCACCAGAAAAAAATGTCATTGTAGAAGCTGTAGTGTGTCACATTGTGTCCACAATATTCCCTTTTGTTTACACTTTCTTGCTTGCAAATATTCATTATAATGACTTTTTGGTCTGGTACTAGGCCTCTGGCATCTGCTACTTTGTCAATACTGGAACCTCACCGGAACTCCTCTCAGATATCCTGTTGTTGTCTGGTGTCATGGAGATCCTGTAGTTTTGGGTGTGTGGAACTGGCCTTTTCATGTACTCCAGTAGTTCAACCATGGAGTATATGTTGGGGTGGGCCAACTCAAAGCCCTGGTTCTGGCCTACAACCCCCACATACAGGGCCAGCTCTACAGTGCTACTCAGGTAAGGTGCAGGGCCTGCTCTCCTGAGTGCTGCATCAGGTGAGGGGCTGGGACAGCTCTTCTGTTCTCATGACCTCATCAGGGCCAACTCTCCTGCCAGACCTACTTACTGAACTGTCACCTTCATCAACATCTGAGTGACTCTAAGTAGATAAATCACATTTTCCTCATCTTCATTTTTTAGTTCATTTATTTCCACCTTTGATGAGGTAATCTGTAAATTATATGCCAACTCTTCTTGTGGGTCATGTGGATCAACTTTGATAATTTTTTTCCAGTTTGTATTAGGTGGCATCTTGAATTCTTTCACTGTCTTCCAACTCATTTACAGAAACCAGTGTTACTGGCTCAGCCCTGGTCCAGCCTCTCTCTTCCTAGAGCCTTCCACACATACCCAGGTCTCACCAGCTCTTCCTGAACAAGCTAAAGCATGGAGGCTTCTAGGTGACACCACTCCCTGCCTTCATAATTTTATATAAACCACAACACCTACTTTTCAGTTTGTAAGCTAATTTTACCTCAGTACAATCTCTGTTGTATTTTAAAATAATCTAGGCTACTTTTTCTGCATCTGGAGAGAGAATTTTCTGGTTTGCATCAGGTCTCACAAACTTTATCACTCTCTTGAGAATTTGAGCCAACCAGTTACCACTGGAAAGAGAATAGTTAACTCCTGAAATCCATCAAAATGTGGTTGTCAGTGTGACTTTTGCTTCATATATTAATAAACCAGCTGCCATTCTCAGGTTCTTCAAGATGCAGGGTACATATATTTCTTATAAGAAAGGTGTATTAGATTCCTCCTTATCTCTGCCATGGCTATCCAGTCCACCACCAACCATATCAACCACATGTGATCACTATATTTAGCCAAGTCCCA
>CAJQZJ010032031.1:4690887-4739598 GCA_907164525.1 Lophiomys imhausi | reverse complement strand
TTCCCCTCCCTCGTCTCCTTTCAGATCCTCCCCACTTCCGCACACACTCAGCTCCATGCCTTAGTCTCTCTCTGTTTAGAAAACAAACAGGCAAATTAACAAACAAACAAACCAGAATAGAGCATAGCAAACATGAACAAAACAAAACAAATGAAAAACATGTGGAGCACGCACACATGCATAGACACATGTGCATAGAGAAAATCCATAAAAATACAAAATTGGTGTATTAGATTCCTCCTTATCTCTGCCTAGGCTATCCAATCCAGAATCTATAAGCAAATAACTGATATGATAAACAGTGCCCAGATAAAGCATTATGATACAAAAAAAATCCTTTAAAATATCATTGAGTTGGCCACCTACTGGGCATCAGACCTACTCTTGAATGTGGTTTGTATCAGTGAGACTTATGTGACATAGGTTGGTGAAAACTAAACTGACGCAGACAAGTATGTATATATTCTCTTATATGTGGACGTTAGATTTTAAGCCTTGAATAGGATTGCCACAATCTTTATACCTACAGACGTTAGGAATAGAGGAGGCAACTTGGAGAGATGGAAGTGTACAGGGATGGTCCATAGGAAGGCAGAAACCTGGGTTTGTTGCAAGGTTTGCCAGATCCTCCTGGGATCCCGCCACTGCTATTCTATTAGTAAATCAGTCTACCAGTGACTGGAAGCTGTGGTAGTTAGCCAAATGGATGTTGTCATCATCAAGAGCAAATGACTTCTGAGAACTTTCCTAAGAGTAGCTATGTGTATTTGTGACTCTAGGATGACTTCTCTGGAAGGTATGATACAAGTATAAAAGCATCACATCTGTATTGTCAAAAAGAATTCACTGAAATAGAATGAATATTGTCCCCTTGCAACTGAAAGCCCATATGAGACCTGGAAAAGCTGATTCATGAGTGCCATGACTCTCAAGGATAAATATAGACCTAATATCTGTCTCCATAAAATGGAGAGTTGCTTGATGAATTATCTGTGCATTCTGTGATAGTGAGTGGATTAGTAAATACTGTTCTAGACAGAAGAGATGTTATACACACACACACACACACACAACTTATATAGGAATACATCACATATACACCCTTGCATATGAAACATAATGTATATGATATGTTAGATTTAATGATAAGAAACAGCCTCACTAGTGTGTACAATTACCATTCTTTATGTCTAAGAACAAGGACCCACTTGTTATGACATACTGTGTTTTACATGTCTCCTCATAGGGTCAGAGAACACATAGAGTCCTATTTAGAGATGCAACCACAAGGTGGCAGTAGATCTCAACTGCTGGGGAGAGTGTAGATAATTCACTTCCTGTGTGCTGACTGTGCAAAGCCTTTTTCTGGGTGGCTGAGTGGATGACTCCAGTGGTAGAATTGTTACTGCGGAAGAACAACACCCTGATAGCTGACCAGCTAGTCATCACAGTCTACACTGGATTTTAATTTAATTGGGAAGAACAATGAAGACATATGTTCCTACTTTATTCATGCTTCTGTGGCTGCAGCTGGATGGTGAGTTAATATTTTAGGGTCACAGATAATCAACGGGCATTTCTGATACGTCGTAGGTTTTCTCTAGTTAGTGTAGAAAAAGAGAATCCTGGAAAGTGATGATGTGACAACATTTCTCCTTCCTTTTCATCTTTCTGCATAGGAATGAGCCAAGGTGATGAGGTGGAGCAGCATCCTTCCATCCTGAGGGTCCAGGAGGGAGACAATGCTGTCATAAACTGCACTTATGTAGACAGTACATTGGTCTACTTCCTTTGGTATAAGAAAGAACCTGGAAAACATCTGGAGCTTGTCATTGACATTCGTTCAAATATGGAAAGAAAGCAGAACCAAAGACTTATAGTTTTGCTGGATAAGAAAGCCAAACACTTCTCCCTGCACATCTCAGACACCCAGTCTGGAGACTCAGCCATGTACTTCTGCGCCACAAGAGCACACTGCTCCACAGGCACCTGCAGTCTGTCCTCAAACCTGCTGAGGGGCTGGAGCCCCATCCACATCCTGTGTCACAGGCCTTCCAGTGCAGCATTTGGCACTTACTAGTTTGCAAGTGTCCAGTATAACGTAGACATTAAAAACACAAAATAAGGATGTTAGCTCCAACAAATAGTCAAACAATTGAGGGAAGTTTTCTTCATCCTTTTAAAAATATTTTAAAATTTTAAATAAAACTTCATCATTCTGTATCCCTTGTTGTCACACATAGTGATTATCAGAGACTGAGAACTCATTATGATGGAGAAAGGAAGAGACTGTAGATCACTCAGCAACCAGATGGGACATCTATATCCCACACCCTCCTCCCAAGGTCAGAGGTCGTTGAGGAAGAGGGGTGGAAAGACATTAAGAGCCACATGTGGGGAATGAGCACATGGGAACTGTGCTTCCTGGACATGGCATGGCAGCTGTGCATTGAACTCACAGAGGTTGATGGCAGACATGAGACAAGCAAAGAATCAGGCCAGAAAATTCTATCCCAGAGAGGAAAGGTGGGCATTCCCTCCCTTAGCTAACAAGCTATTTGGAGTTGGTAACTGCTGGGAGAGAGATTTGGTTTTCTTTAAAGGTACAACCCCTGGTACATAGATCACTCACTTCTGAAGGAAATACATTTAATAGTACATGGGCAGCACAACCTGTCATGCAAACCTTGGTGTGTTTTATTTTAAATCGGCGGAGGGTGCCACAAACTGTGTTACTAGGGACGAGTGGGTGGATCTCTGAGGAGTGGAAGAGGCTAAAGAGTATAATCAAAATTCATTGCATAACATTCCCTAAGAACTAATAAAATGAGAAAAATTAATTTTATCAGAAGTATATTTGTGTGTGTGTGTGTGTGTGCGTGTGTGTGTATTCATTTATGTACACTCATCACACTAAATACCATAGGTTCAATAACATACAGCTCGGGAACATTGGTGATTTCAGGCATTTACTGGGGTCTTGAGACTGGCCTCCTTAGGGTAAGGTTCCAAGTTTACTCACAATTCATTATTGGGCCGTCATCTGGTTTCATTGGAAACCAGCAGAGGGTGCTGTCTCATGAGATGTGGCTAACCTCTCTTTCAGGTGGTGGTGACAGAGGCTCTTGTTTGTGAGTGAGGAGTTTGTTGAGGTCCTGCAGGAGACTTGCCCTGTGAGTTTGGTGCACTCAAGGACCAAGTGTCATTTCTCTATGAGCATGCTTCCTGACACCTGCTCACTTCTCCTGCTCCTCTTAATGCTCAGTAAGTTATATTTTACTCTCAGGGTTAATGATGTTGCTTTCTTATTAAAAAAAAAAAAAAGAAGTAAGCCCTCCATATTTATGTGTCTGTTTCTTTGTTTACTTTTTAGGGAGGAGCAATGGAGACTCAGTGACCCAGACAGAAGGCCTGGTCACTCTCACAGAGGGGTCACCTGTGACGGTGAACTGCACCTATCAGACTGCTTACTCAAATTTTTACCTTTTCTGGTACGTGCAATACGTCAATGAATCCCCTCAGCTGCTCCTGAAGAGCTCCACAGACAACAAGAGGACAGAGCACCAAGGGTTCCACGTGACTCTCCATAAGAGCAGCAGCTCCTTCCACCTGCAGAAGTCCTCAGCACAGCTGTCAGACTCTGCCCTGTACTACTGTGCAGTGAGTGACACAGTGAGGGGGACTGCAGGGGAAGCTGCACACAAACCAGGGGTGCAGGGGGGCTGAGGGGAGCAGCCCTGTGAGGGAGGCTATGTGCTTTTTTAAGTTGTGTTTACCTAGCTTCCTGAAAAACACCAATAAATCTCAGGTCAGATTCCTAGAAATCTAGGAATTTGTGGATATTCTGAAAGGATAGGATGAATGTCACCACTTGAGACAACTCAGGCTTTGATTCCAGAAATAATGTTCTCTCCCTAAGTGGAGGACCTCTCACAGCAAGCATCTCCAGGAAAACCCTGATATAGGATTTATCTATACCAAGATGTCTTAAAAAATAGCAATTTAAATTTTCCAACAATCTTCTATTATTACCTCACAAATTTATGATGTAAATAAGGGACATAGACACTAGTTTTTAAAATCTGCTTCAGTCTCACTCCATGAATTGTCTTATATTCTTGTCCGTATAACAGAGAGTTCAGCCTAACTTCAAGTCTTAGTTACTTGTCTATTGCTGTGAAGAGACAACATGATCAAGAAAACTTATGAGAGTAAGCATTTAATTGGGGGCTTGACCAGAGTTTCAGAGGATGACCCTCATGGCGGGGAGTGTAGTAGCTGTCAGGCAGGCAGGCATGGCCTTGGAGCAGTGGCTGAGAGCTTACATCATCTGATCACAAGCAGATTCAAAGTTAGGGAAAGACGGGGCCTGGCTTAGGCTTTGCTATTCCAAAGCCCACCATCTGTGACACACCTCCCCTTACAAGGCCACACCTCCTGATCCTTCCTAAACAGTCCACCAGCTGGGAGCCAAATATTTAGGTATTGAGCCTATGAGGGCCATTCTCATTCAAACCACCACACTCCCTGACAGATGTTGGCAGTCTGAAGATGAAATCCGGATGGGTAGCTCCTTCACTTACCTTCACTCTGTGTACAAATCAGGCTGGTCATACAAGACTTTGTTGGGAAATACCACCCCCTAAGTGTCTACTCTCATCTGCCATTGCACTTTGCTTAAATTCTCTCACTCGGCTGGGATTAGAGTTAGGTCCTCTAATAATTCTTCTGAAACATGAGAAAGGAGACTATGGTTTTGACTCATCTCAATTCTGCAAACAAAATACTAGTTTAAACTAAAATGCTCTAGTGCTCATGTTTATCTCTCTGTCCAGAAGAAAGATCTGGAATAAAAAAAAAACCTCTAGTGTTTCTCAAGAAAGAGTCATGTTTATGTACACAAAGAACAGCAAAGAAGCACGTGCTGTCTTACTGGTTAGGGAGTGCAATGGAATGTCAAATTGCATTTCTAAACCCCAAAACTACTTCTCACGGCACAGCACAAAATAGAATATCTCAGAAGAGAGCCTGTCAAGCCTAGATGGAATGCCAAGTTAAATACAAACCCCAGTGTCAGACATAGAAAGCCTCCCTTCAAGTTGTTAGTTGGGGCTTCATGAGATTCCTCCAAATAAAATAGGTTATTACCATTGCCCTTGATTGTCCTCACAGAATTTGAAAGAAAGACCCTATTTCCAAGGACAGCACATACTACAGACAAGGACCTGGAGTAATTTAGTTACAACTGACTAAGACTCCTCCCTGAGATAACTACTCATAGTATCCAAAGGTACTATGCAAGATTCCAAGGGGGAAAAGTAATAGACAATCCTACTAAACTGCATAAAGACTATGAACCGAAACAATGACCACCATGGCAAGAACACACACAGAAGTGCAATAGTAGCACTTTTATCTTGGGGGAAATTAGCATATGCCTTATTTTAATTAAGGCCTCCTCAGTAGGAAGGAATTCAGGCCCAATATCTTAAACCTAGTTAACTTCCCATGGCTGGTGAAGTCATAGACCCTAGAGGAGAACCTATGATGGTCACTTTTCTAAAGCAATGTAGCTTCTAAACTCTATTCTAAATATTTATAGTTATACACACAGATAATGCAGTTTTCACTCCTCACCAAAGAAGTTCCATTTTGAAGAACATACAGGCTATGGAGGTTCTTCCAAATGTAGAACATAGACCTACCACAAGATCTAGATAAACCACTCTCAGAATTTAACCCAAAGACTCTACTGTTCTACAGAAATACTTGCTTTTCCATGTTCATTGTGGATCTCTTCATAATTACCAGAGAAACTCTAAGTGTCCATCAACTGATGAGTGAACTGTGAAATATGGTACATGTAAACCATGAGATATTATTAAACTGTTACAGAAAAAGGAATTATGAAATTTTCAGATATATGGGTGGAACTGTAAACAGTCATCCTGAGCTAGGTAACTCAGACCCAGAAAAACAAACAATTTATTTTCTCAAGTATGTGGATGTTACATGGACATTAGGTAATCAGTAGGAGGCCATGAGGAGGAAAGGATCTTCAGAGGAAGAGGGAATAGAAAAAAGTCTATAAAGGGGAAAATGGAACAGACAAGATTAAATGGGGTGGATATGGGAGGGCAGGGTAGAGGAAGGAATGTGGGGAGGGATAAGTAACACAAGGCATTTTAGGCAAAATGGTACAGAAACTCTGTGTTATAGAAAGTTCCTAAGATACATACTCCAACTTAAGTTGACACTAGCAATAATCTGTGAGTATTAACACACACTTAGAAGGCACTTATATGTGACCATTTATCAAAAGAACAAAAGCAGTTTCTCCCCAGAGCTTATGATCTCCTGAACCATAGGATTTTTGGCCATTTTACAGTACCAGGCATGAATTCCCTCCTACGGAGTAGACTTCAAATACAACCAGGAAGCACTGGTTATCCTGTAGCTGTCAGGCCACTATCGCACCACTGAGCACAAATTAGCTGGAAGTTCATTTTTGTAGTATGCAACATCCAGCACAGGTTAAAAGAATTGCTATCTTTTCCCCCCAGCAGCCCACATAGGACCTTCCAGCACTATGAAAGCTAGCCAACTAGGAGGGCCTTTCCCTAGTCAGTTCAAGGCTGATTTCTTTATGTCATGCAACAGTCAAATGTGGTGTCTTTAGCCATAGGATCTTACCAACTAGTTAGAGTGGGCAACCAAGAACAATGATAATAGCCTTTGTTGTTTTGTATACCTCTGCGGCCTCCCAGAACAATAACTCCCATGCCCGATACTGAAATTATTGTTTAATAAATTTACCTAATTTCTCCAAGGTTAGATTTATGCATGTAAAAACTCATAATATGATTATTAATTTAATAAACTATTATATTAAGATATTCTTTTTAGAACATGTAGGTGTCAAATTATCAAAAGCACTTCCTTGTGATGAGAAGAATATTTAGTGTGGGTTAGTGAAGCACATGCCCCTGAGTCCCTTACACAACAGACTCAAGATCTAAGAAGAGTCCAGTGGTATGATCACATGACGTGGTCTTGAGTTTTAAATTGTGTTCAGAAAGTATGCCCCTCAACTACAATTTATTTGCCAGGTGATGATGAAGTGTCCATAAACATATTGTGGACCTGGCTAGGATGAATGACTGAGTTGGACTTGTTCGTGCAACCTACTGCATCTTCATGGTCAGCATAGGTGTTGCTGTTAAGGTCTCGCAGCCTGTAGCTAAAGCAGTTTCACAGTATGACTATTTGCTTCCTGGTTCCTTAACTCAAAGTCATGCTGGGTTTTTTTTCCAGACAGTCTCTGGTGCTGGAATCTGTATCTCTCCTCCTTAACTGCCTCCAATATTCTTTTCTGCTCTTTCTGTTCACTGCTACCACACTGTGTACTCTGACCTGTCTGAAGAGGATTCTGTCCTTTGTGTTCTGCCTTTGGACCTGAATTGGCTCCATGAATGGTACCTGTTAAGGTTCTCAGTGACTTCATTTTGATTGATCTTACACACACACACACACACACACACACACACACACACACACACACACACGCATACACACTCACATGCACATGCACATGCACGAGAGAGAGAGAGAAAAGAGAGGAAGGAAGTATGGAGAGATAGGGAAGGAGGAAGAGAGGCAGAGGTAGAGAGTAACTTGTACTTACAACCTTCAAAATACCTTGCTAGAGTGAGAATTGTGGTAGTGCAATTGGAAGGCAATGCTTGTAACTCCTGCCCTCTGGTGTCCATACATGGCATAGTCCCTTGTGCCCAGAATGTAGAATACGGGGGCAGGTGTAACTCCTGAATTATGTTTGTACTACAAGAAAAGACCAAAGGACTGCACGGGTATCTAAGTAACTCATCATTTTAGCATATGCTGACTTTGACTTTGAGCTTATTAAAGTGATGGTTGTCAGTGGCAGGCATGGTTTCTCTAAATTGTACTTTTACAATGTTTATTCAAATCTATACTTAATTCATTTTTCATATGATAACATATCTGGAATATTCTAGCAACACCAATCACATTTTCAGGCATTTTGATTGCATTCTGTAGAACTCTAGTAACTATGCAGTATTCTAAATACTACATCTCTGGTGCTTGTTCTGAAATGCGTAAAAATGCTGCAATTTGATCACTCTAAAATATTTTCTCTGATTTCATTTCATAACATTATATTCTTCTTTTTAAAAATTACAATTTTCACACTTAGAAAGCATAAGCCTTCCTCTGTGTGTGATCAGAAGTCTTGGAATTCACCCTGGGAAGGCAGCAAAGACAATTAGGAACTTCTCATTTCTCAATTGGGCCTCTAGAGGACACTCCTTTCTAAAAAGTAAATGGCTTTTCCATAGATTAGAATACACTCGTGAACCTTACCTCTCAGCCTTACCTTGCCATCCTCCTCTCAACAAACACCTCATGCCCCCTTTGACATTATAGTACCTGTGTTCTGCCTATCTCTTAATCTTAATCTCTTTCTTCTTGTCCTAAATCCCCCTGTTAGTTTCCTGTGTTCTGCATGGGAAGTGGTATCCTATGGTTTCTGGGAAGAGTTGTAGGGGGAGAGTTGTGGCAGATTTGATCTGAGTACATTATGTTCATGTATAAAATTACTGCACATTTATTTTTAAAGCCTCCAACACTGGTTCAGTAGGTACTCTGACAGAGCATCCTTACACAGAGGGTAGAGATAAGGCCAAGGGAGAGAAAGCGTCTCTTTCTCACCATCTCTCCATGTCCTTAGGATGGAGGTATCTAAACTTCCTGAAAGGCAGAGCAACCTCTGTGTACCTCTCCCACTCTCAGGCTTTATTTGCTTCCTGGGAATCTCCCAGGAAGGAGTGATCTGCTTCCTGCTCATCTTGGTGACCTTGCTGTGCTTCCTGAAGCTTGGAGTGCTGTGTGAGTGTCACTCTGCTTTAGTCCATCTTCACAGAAAGAAGACTGTGTGGCTTCACTCTGGACAGAGACCCTCCTGTGGCTGAGTTCCCTACACAGCCCTGATGCTGTGGGAGGATGCAGAGCCCAGGTGGTGCCCATCCTGATGACTGCATCTGCACATGTGCAGCAGCCGTTCTGCAGCTGAGGGGCAGCCGTTCATCCCTTGTACTTCAGGGTTCTGCCCTGAATGTGTGACACCCTCACTTGGGTCTCCAGAGCCTCCTGAAGCTCACACCAGGAAGTCAGCCTGTCAGGTATGGAGGGCTTTCAGACTGAGTGCAAGAAGGATGAAAATATTTTCACCTGAGGATCCCATGATGATGGGACTGAGGGAGCTGGGGCTCCTCTGCTGTGAGTCACAAGTGCAGAGCTGGAGACAAGCCACTTGAGACCTGCACAGTAAGAGACCAGGGTCCTAGCCTCAGGCACGTTCAGAGAGTTGGTATGTTCCCTGAAGACAGTGTTACAGAGAGAGTGGGATCTTGGGAAGTGCTTAATTCCTCTGGGATAGAATTTTAGCTGCCATCTACTTGTTTCTCATGGAAAAGACATTAGTTTTGAGGAACAACATGTTCACCCAAGAGTAAAAGTTCTACCCAAATTACACTACAGGATTCTGTTCAAACTAAAGGTCATTAGTTGTTCTAATGCTATTTGAGACAGTGACGGGCTGAGATGGCACAATGTTGGCTGTGAACTATTTTTGAGGAGATTGTGTGTGTATTTTCATCACACATTTCATTTCTCAAGCAATCTTCTTTATGGTGAAACCTCAGCATACATTCCTGTGTTGATATGAGTGCACAGTGCACTATTCCCTGCAGTCACCGTGTGCAACAATACACTGGCACCGCCTGTCACTGCAGTGCAACAGCCTGTATTAGTCCTCCCATATCCACTTCCTCTTTTATGGGGTCTTAGTTACAGCATTTAGAGCAAACCTTGACTGTTTAGGGGTGTCCCACTGTTTAGAATGCGTTCTGAAACTAGGAAGCCATTACATGTGTACTATATCATTGTCTTCCTGTTCATTATTTCTACTGCAGTGATTTCAGTTAAATTATTTCACAGATGAAGATTCTGTTTTTTTTTAATGTGTATGGAGTGGGTCTGTGTAAATGTCTGGTACATGTGTACAGGTTCTGAGGAGGACAGAAGAGAGCATCAGCTCCCCTGGAACTAGAGTGACAGACAGATGTGAGTCCCCTGATGTGGATGCTAGGAAGGGAACTAAGACCTACAAGGAAAGGTACCCTTGTGTGCTAAGCCATCTTTCAGTCTCCATTAAAGGGTTTTTAGTTAGAGCATGCACCTTCTTCCTGAGTTAAACATTTGGCTCCTATTTCTCTGAGCTTTTAGGCTCTGGGTGCAGCTGAGTCAACTTCTTCTTCATCCTCTCCTATATCCAGGGTTCCTACCTTCCTATATCCCAAGCTCATCTCAAAATATTCCTCTCCTCACACTGTGCTCCACCAAGAATCCAAGCCAGGTCTGGTGTGGGAGGAGCTTCAGACTCTGAAGACTGGGAGGGAACTCAACAGGGTCTGATCTGGCAGGGTTATTGGGTGGAGCTGACTGGTTGCAGGAGGAGGGACACTTCAACAGCCACCCTGACACCATAGCTCATGCACTGGTTACTTGCTTCTGTCCCCAGAAGTCACATAACCACCATGAAGAGGCTGCTGTGCTCTATGCTGGGGCTTCTGTATACCCAGGTTTGCTGTGAGTCTGGCTGTCCACATTCAGGGCACTTGACAGGATTTGGCTCAGCACATGGAGGGGTGGGGAAAGCAGCTTGGAAGTTCTCCAGAGCTCCCATCTTCTCAAAGGACATGGGGTGCACTTAGGGCTCAGTGGACACTGCAGTGACAGCCATCTGTGTTCTCTCTCTGTTTCTAATCAGGGCTGAAAGGTCAACGAGTGGAACAGAGTCCTGTGTCCTTGGTTCTGCAGGAAGGAGAAAACGCAACACTGCAGTGCAACTTTTCCACTTCTGCAAACCAAGTGCAGTGGTTTTACCAAAGTCCTGGAGGAAGCCTCATCAGCCTAATTTATAATCCTACTGGAACAAAGCAGAGTGGAAGACTGAAATCCACAACAGTGACTAAGGAACGTCGCAGCTCTTTGTACATTTCCTCCACCGAGACCACAGACTCAGGCACTTATCTCTGTGCTATGGATCCACAGTGCTCCCCACACACCTGCAGCCTGCACACAAACCTTCAGCTGGAGGGGTGTGGCCCTTCCCACTCACAAGACATCAGGAAGCCACCAGAGAATATCTGTCTGGTTTAGAATCCCCTTCCTGTATTGGTAGAGTTGTAATCTCCAGTAAACTTAGGCTTTGAAGGTTCAGGACTTTATCTTTATTTTCCAAAAGATAATCCCTCCAAAGCATAAATGCCCATCTTAGAACTAACAAAGAAACTTATGAGAGAACAGAATCTATGTGATCAGTTAAGCCACAGTGTGATGAACTCGTGAATGGTAAGGAGAAAAAGGAATGAAAGGCACAAGCAGTCTCCATTTAAAAATACTGTTGACAGAGTTAGGGTTGATGAGGAGAAAAATAAAATTGCAGCAACAGCAAGAACATCAAGCCATGTAAGCTGCAGGATGTACAGATAGCTGGGTGCTCTAGTTTACACTCTGTTGCTGTGAAAAAGCAACTTAGAAGGTGAAAGATCTTATTTAGCTTTCAATTCCAGGCCATGTTCCACCATTGGTGTTAATCAAGGCAGGAACTCAAACAAGAGATTCAAACGGAAGCCATGGAGGAAGTCTGTTACTGGCTCCCTCACAGACTCATCCATAATTAGCTTCCTTATACTTTCCCACAGAATGGTGTCACCAACAGTGTGCTGGTCTTCATTCAATCATCAATTTAAAAAAATGCTGCTTGGATTTGCTCTAAAATCAGGGACAAGATATCTCTCCCCATATCTCTTCAACATAGTACTTGAAGTCCTAGCTAAGGTAATAAGACAACTAAAGGAGTTCAAGGGGATACAAATTGGAAAGGAACAAGTCAAAGTATCCCT
This sequence comes from Lophiomys imhausi, assembly GCA_907164525.1. Lineage (NCBI taxonomy): Eukaryota > Metazoa > Chordata > Mammalia > Rodentia > Muridae > Lophiomys > Lophiomys imhausi. The sequence goes on along the minus strand of CAJQZJ010032031.1, from coordinate 4,727,590 downwards.
ATTCACAGATGATATGATAGTATACATAAGGGAACCCAAAACTTCCACCAGAGAACTCCTACAACTGATGAACACCTTCAGCAAGGTGGCTGGATGCAACATTAATTCAAAAAATCAGTAGCCCTTCTTTACACAAAAGATAAATGGGCCAAGAAAGAAATCAAGGAAATAACACCCTTCACAAAGCCGCAAATAATATAAAATACCTGGAGGTAACTCTAACCAAGTAAGTGAAAGTGAAAACAAGAACATCAAGTCCTTGAAGAAAGAAACTGAAGAAGACATCAGAAGATGGAAAGATCTCCCATGCTTATGAATAGGTAGAATCAACATAATAAAAATGGCCATCCTATCAAAAGCAATATACAGATTCAATTCAATTCCTTTCAAAATGCCAACACAATTTTTACAGACCTTGAAAGAACAATTATCAACTTCATATGGAAAACCAAAAGACCCAGAATCACTAAATCAATCCTGTACTATAAAAAAAAATCTGGAGGTAATGCCATCCCTATTTTCAAGCTATACTACAGAGTAATAGTATAAAAACAGCATGGTACTGGTATAGAAACAGACCAGTTGATCAATGGAATTGAATCAAAGACCTAGAAATAAACCCACACACATATGATCACTTTTGATAAAGAAGCCTAAACCGTACAATGGAAAAAGGAAAACATCTTCAATAAATGGGGTTGGTCTAACTGGATGTCAACATGTAAAAGAATGCAAATTGACCTATACTTATCACCTTTCACAAAACTTAAGTCCAGTACTATATGGCTAAAATATGCAATTATAAGTGAGTAGATGCCATGCACATTTTTCTGAGTCTGGGATAGCTCACTCAGGCACACCAACAAGATCAGGAATATAGACTTTGTTACCTATTAATGGGACAATTTGCCCTAGGCGTGTTACCATGTAAGTCCGCTGTTGAGGGAAGGTCTAATATCATTGCTTCTGATAGGCTGATTTCAATACTGAGACCTGGTTACTGCCCCTTCTGAGGCATTCTCTTGATTGGTTAATAAGTCTTTGATAGTCAATTAGCTGGGCAGAAAGAGTATAGGAAGGCAGGACTTCCTGAGATTAGAACAAGAACTCTGCCTTTACACAGAGATCCTTCCTTTCTGCTGGGAGACACAGAATCGGACATAATTGAGAATGCTGGAAGGTAATCACAGACACATGGTTGTTTAGGATTAGGTGACCTGGGTTAACTTAGAGTAGTTAATTGAGAGTCTGCCCAGCTAAGGATTAAGTGTTTAAACATTGAAAGCTCGAAGAGCCCAGTAGATTAATGGATAGGAGAAACAACTGATATTGGTTTTCAGGAGCATCAGACTAATATCATAGCACAAGCCATTGCTAGGGGTCTTTTTTTTTTTTTTTGGTTTTTCGAGACAGGGTTTCTCTGTGTATCCTTGGCTGTCCTGGACTCACTTTGTAGACCAGGCTGGCCTCGAACTCACAAAGATCCGCCTGCCTCTGCCTCCCAAGTGCTGGGATTAAAGGCGTGCGCCACCACCGCCCGGCGCTAGGGGTCTTAATGAGTGCTTAAAAAATGGTGAACATGGTCATTTCCAAAGATACTGTAAGGCTGAAACTTCCAGAACTTGAAATGATAGGTGCTTGGACTATGCAGAACATGGTCGTAAAGGGAACAAATGGCTTTTAATAACAATGGAAGGTTAAGGTCTCCAGGATTTTGTACTCGTTGTGGTAAAGGTAAATACTGCTCCCTGGATTGTAGAGCTAAAATGGATGTCAGAGGTAACTCCTTGCAGGGAAACGAGGGGAGTGGCCTACCAGTTCAGGCCCCCCAAAACAATGTGAACTGTCAACCATCATCCAACAGAGGGAAACAAACAGGCAGGAAGAACAAAATTAACTATTGCTGATCTTTTAGCGGCTATTGAAGGTACTGCAGCTTTAGATCTGACCATAGATGAATCTAAAACATTATCCAAAACTAATGAACGTTATATATTAACCACTGGTGTTTATGGTCCCTTACCATCAGGGACAATAGGATTAATATTTGGAAAAAAATGGATTAGCTTGTCAAGGATTCTTTGTTCATCCAGGTATTATAGGTTGAAACTTCAAGGAAGAAATTAAAATTATGACATCCATATGGAAAGAGTTGACAATTAATGTAGGGGACAAAATTGCCCAACTGCTGCTGTTTACTTACACCAAGGGTAAGGTTATTCCAATAGACAGAACAGGAGCAATTGAAAATACTTAAAAACATGTTTTTTGGCAAACAATGATAAATGATAAGAGACCAAAATTAAAAGTACAAATGAATGGTATTGAAATAGAAGAATTGCTTGGACTAAGGGCCTGTAATCTGCCACAGTCCTTTCCCCAATAATTAAAAACAACAAGAACTTTTAATATTTTAATGCTTAACCCTTAACTGGGCAGACTCTCAATTAGCTACTCTAAGTTAACCCAGATCACCTAATCCAAAACCACCATGTGCCTGTGATTACCTTCCAGCATTCTCAATTATGTCCATCTGATTCTGTGTCTCCCGGCAGAAAGGAAGGATCTCTGTGTAATATGCAGGGTTCTTGTTCTAATCTCAGGAAGTCCTGCCTTCCTATACTATTTCTGCCCAGCTAATTGGCTATCAGAGACTTTTATTAACCAATCAAGAGAATGCCTCGGAAGGGGCGGTAACCAGGTCTCAGCATTGAAATCAGCCTATCAGAAGCAATGTTATTAGACCTTCCCTTAACATCTCCCCCTTTAAGTCTAACAGCCCCCAGTGCAAGAGGAAGCTCTTAGCCCTCATATGACTGTTGAACTTAGAGGGGCTTGAAGAAATGCTCAACTCCTTAATCATCAGAGAAATGCAGCTCAAGACGACTCTGAGATTCCATCCCACACCTCATAGTGGCTAAGATCAAAAACTCAAATGACAGCACATGCTGGTGAGGTTGTGGAGAAAGGGGAACACTCCTCTATTGCTGGTGGGTATGCAAATTTGTACAACCATTATGGAAATCAGTCTGGAAATATCTTAGAAAACTTGGAATAGCTCTACCTCAGAACCCAGCCATACCACTTCTGGGTATATATCCAAATGATTCCTTACCAAACCACAAGGATATTTCTTCATCTATGTTCATAGCAGCCTTATGTGTAATAGCTAGAATCTGGAAACAACCCAGATGTCCATCAACCAATGAATGGATTAAAAAACTGTTGTACCTTTACACAATGGACTACTACTCAGCTATCAGAAATAAGGAAATCATGCAGTTTACTGCCAAATGGATGGAACTAGAAAAGCTCACCCTGAGTGAGCTAAGTCAGCCCCAGAAAGATTCACATGGCATGTATTCAATTATAACTGTATTTTAGTCATATAGTACAGGATAACTATCCTACAAACAATAGACCGAAGGGAACAGGAACATGGACTTTGTTAGTGGGAAACTTTGCTCTAGTGGAGCTACCATGTAGGCCCCCAGTGCAAGAGGAATCTCTTAACCCTCATATGACTGATGAATTGAGGGGGACTGAGATGTGGGGCATCCCACACTGGAGGAGTATGATTGTTGGCAGGGGGGGTAGAGGGTTGGAGGGTGGTACCAGGAGGGATAGAGTGAGGGGACTATGATGGAAATGTAACTTGAAGTAATAAATAAAAGTAATTTTAAAAAAGAAATGCAAGCTAAAAAATTGCTACTTGGAGTTCTAGTGCTATTTTATTGAATTTATAGAAAACCCTGGAGGAAATTAAAGCTTCTGATTCTTGTAATCCATTATTTTGAGTTATATTTCATTTATTTAACTTTATTCATTATTGTTTTGAACTTTGCTAGGAAGATGTTGGATCATATTTAAGAAAATAGAGAGACCTGGGATTATGAAAAAGTACTTGAAATATATATTGATATTTAAACTATATATGTATTTTATATATATACTATACATAAATATATATTTAGTTTAAATAGCAATATATGTATATATACATACATGTATATATGTTATTTAAGTAACTTTAAATAGAATCCATAAAAATCTCATATAACTTAATAAAAGAGAATGATTGACTGGTTCTAAATTGAGCAAAGTGATCAAACTCTCTAAATGAATGTGTATTGGATAAGGACAAATATTTAGAATGTAGTAAGGGATATTGCTGGTTTAGCCATGTAGTGGTTATGGGTTCTCTTTCAATCTTATCCTATATGCTGAAAGTTTGCATTGTTTTATGGTAGATTTTTCTAAAGCAGTGTGTAGCAAGAATTAAAGTGATGATTTAGCAGAACAGTTACTTCTTATGTGCTCTTATTATGTATAAATGCATATATGTTTGTATGTGTTTGAGTGTATGTATGTGTGAGAGTGTATGTGTGTGTGCATGAACAAAACTAAGTCCACTAGGAATCACATGTAAGTCTGATGACTGCCTTTTGCTACCATAGCCTGCATATTTGTAGAAGAACTAGAAAAAAGATTATAAATGTTTCATAAAAGAAGCGAATTATGAAGGAAGGGAAGTAAAGGGATCTGTGGCATTAATTGAATCTGTAGGGATATTATCCAGACTTGGCTATCTAGTACTCCATCCATTTGAGTACATGAAAATATTTTAGTTTTAGTTTCATTCTTTTCTGCTTCATTTATTCCTGATGTTTTCCTTTGCCTATTTCTCATTTTCCTTTCTGTCTAAATGTTAAATCAATCTTCACTCACATCCTCTCTCTGCTTTCCCTGTCACCTGAGCTAATTTACCTGACAGCTTGCCACTCTCCTCCTGCACTGGTCCCTCTGCACCCACTTGCAGAATGCACATGCTTTAGAGAAGGCTGTGGTGGGTGTGAGGGTCATGGGTTAGAGAGGAGGCTTCAATCCTTCAACACGGACAGGAGACAAATCCTAATGTCTGTTGTCTACTCAGCACTCTTGGTTTCAGTTTAGATTTTTCCAAAGTTATGTACCAAGGATTGAATTTTGATTCACTCAGACAACTGCTTTTAATATATATATATATACGTATATATTAATATATATGTACATATTTGCTAATTTTTATATTTGGATACTTTTAATATTTTAGTATTTTGGTAATATTGAATTTTTACTTCTGTAGTTTCAATGAAACATGTGTTGTTTTCTTTAATAACATAAATTGGAGCATCAGTATACAGAACTGTATTTCAATTCTTATGATAAGTACAATTGAAAAGTACATATGTGTATATATTTCTATACATTAATATAATATTTCTCTATCTCAAGCTACTTGAGAGGGCAGGATTACAAACTGAGATATGCCCATAATACAGCGCAAGGCAACACCAGAGTCTACAGATGCTGCTAAGACAAGAAAGACTCGTTTGTTTGTTAGAGTGTTTGTTGTGCAGTTTCATGGGTTCAGGCTGACCTCAAACAAATCCACTACTTAGCCAAGAATGATGTTGAGTTTCTGATCCTTCATCCTCACCCTTCCAGTTCCTGGGATCCCAGGCATGTCCCAGCATCCTCTGCTAAGACTTTTGAGACTGCAAAGAAAATTACAAACATATCTACAAAAAATGTGACATTTTATATCAAACAGAAAATGAAGTGAAGCATGAAACACTCTATACTTCCTTTGCTCTACATATTTAATATATTATTATGATTCTTCAATAAAACACTAGCCATCATCAGCTCCAAAATGACAAACTGAAGGAGGAGTTTAGGATGGTGAGTGATGGAATTACCAGAATTGATGAGGATGTTTAGGGCTGTGGGCTTTCTAACTTGAATGTAATGTTCTCTTAATTTTAAAATAATTCATATGTTTATTATTCATACAAATATTAAGACTAATCAATTATAAGGGGCAATGAAGGGTTCCCCATATTTTTTCACTTTTTATAATAAGAAAGAGGGGGTAAAATGTAAGCTTTTAAAATAAAAAAAATATAGGATTAATATCCCTGTGTGCCCCCTACTTTGTGTACATGCAGGTGACACATGGAATTTGCAGATCAGAGACTCTCATTCTCTCCTTCCACCTCCTGTCCCATGTGAACCTTTTTCATAAGGTTTTGTCTCAAATTCCCATATGTTCGTCTCTCACATCCTTGGGATCAGCCAATCACAAGTTCCTATTCTTAGATTATGTTGTAAATATGCATATTTGTGTCTTCCCTTAATTAAAACTAGTGTATTGTACCACTTCTTTTCTCCTTTTAAAAATATTTTTGAAATTAAAATATAAACACTTCATTTTCCCTTTCCCTTCCTGACTTCACTCTCTCCTACATACACACCAATCGCCCCACCCAATTGGTTTTCCTTTAATTGTTGTTTCATATAGATTCCTAAATATATAGAAACAACCTGCTCAGACCACATAATATAATTTATATGAATATATATAATTTAAGGACTGTCCACATAGTATTCAATAACAAATTGAGAGGTTTTTCATTGGGTAAGACTATTTCTCCTGGTCTCGACATTTCTAAGCTGACTGCAGCTCTTCGTCTAGAGCTGGGGCTTTATGAGATTTCCCCTATCATGTTAGCTTGTATACTGGTGTCATCCTTGTTCAGGTTTTGTTAGACATCCTTGTTCAGGTCTTGTTTAGGCAACCATGTCATTGAGACTTCATGGTATGGCTTCCCTTGTATGTCTAAGAGACGGAATCTCACAAAAAGCTTCCTGTTCCTCTGTCTCTTGCAATCTTTTTGTCCCCTATTCCTAAATGTTTCTTGAAGGAGTTGAGTTGTAGACAGATGAGTTGAGGCGGAACACCACATGACCCCTTGTTCTCTGCATTTTGATTGGTTGTAGTTGTTTGATGAGGAGTACCCACTTGTCTGTGGTAATATTTAAAATGTAATTAGGGATTGTCCTGGTTTAGTAAGATGATAGTTATATGTTATCCTCTATAACCTCAAGAGCCCTGCACAGTTGGCTAGGTTTTTCAGTGCCAGGCATGATTTTCCTCTTGTTGAGTTTTTATTACATCCAATTAGAGAGCTGTTGATTGCCACCAATATATGAATGTCACTATTGTATCCTTAGGGTTCAATACCATATTGATCATTGTAGTTTATAGATATAATAGCTGCATAGGATAATTCTTTGCTTCTGTCCCTTGGAAGCTTGCATGTCACCCTGTGGTCCCATTAAAATTGGTCATCAAGGAGGAAGATTTCAGGTCAGATCAAGCTGGGATCCTTTGGGTAATGTTCAAAGTGCATGATGTCATCAGCACTAGGGACTCACTGACAACTTATGGGATGTCACCAAGGTCAAGAGTAATAGACTAATGTTTTAGGAGATTCTTGAAATTTTCTGACCTACAACTTGAATGAGGGATTCCCATTACTGGTATTGAATGGGTTTTTTTTTTAATTCATTTATAGATATCTATGTCTCTTGGGTGGAGTGTTATCAGCCCAGATGGAAACATTTAATTTAAACTATATTTGTGTATGTATGCATAGATACTTATATGCATTTTATGTATTTTAAGTAAATAGATGCTAATATTCTTTCTTACGACTGTCTTAGATGTAGTCACTGTAATTTCATGTTCCTGCTTCTCTCTCCTATGTTGACGTCTCTTCCCCTCCCAAGTACCCTCCTCTCATTTTTCCCATTTCTCCATTAAATTATGCTTACCTTGCTATTCCCTTCTCTAGTGCTTCTTCTCAACCACATTTGTACCTTTCTGACCTCTGTGGTTACTCAAAGTTGTATATTCATATTTGAATATTTTGAATTAGGATTTACTACACTTTCCAGTGGAGTTAGGATTTCAGTGACATTTGTCTTCCTGGGTCTTGACCAACTCATTAAAAGTAAATTTTTCTACTTCCATCCATCTACCTCAAAATGATAATGAAGTTTTCTCTCTACATTGAATGACATCCCATGATGCATAGGTGCCACCTTTTCAGTATCCATTCTCCAGGTGAAGGACATTTAGCTTGCTTTTTTTTTTTTTTTTTTTTTTTTTGGTTTTTTTAGACAGGGTTTTTCTGTGTATCCTTGGCTGTCCTGGACTCACTTTGTAGACCAGGCTGGCCTCGAACTCACAAAGATCCGCCTGCCTCTGCCTCCCAAGTGCTGGGATTAAAGGCGTGCGCCACCACCGCCCGGCTAGCTTGTTTTCATTTCCTAGTTATCATGAGTAGAGCAGCAATGGGCATATGTAGGCAAATACCTGCAGAGTAGGATATAGATTCATTGGACATATACTAAGAAATAACATAGCTGGATTGTGTGGTAAATTTATTTTCAGTGTTTTGAAGATTCTCCACATTGATTTCCAAAGCATACGCACCAATTTGTATTCCCCTGAGAATGAGTGCAGGTTCGTTTACCCCAAGACAACCTCCTCAGCATTTGTTGTTAGGTGTCTTATCGATTTTACATACTCTGACTGGGGTGAGATGAAATCTGAAAGTTGTTTTAATTTGCATTTCCCTAATTGCAAAGAATTTTGAACTTTTGAGATTTTTTCTTTAGCTTTTTAAATTTCTTCTTTTGAAAACTCCATCTAGACAGTCTTCTCATCTGACCATCTGCATTTCCTTCACCAGAAAGTGAAAGGCTGGTTTAATGAGATTTGTGGAGATTGTATGAAGTTACTTTTGTTGGTGGTTTCAGTTCACTAGGTGGCACTGCAGGGTTTCTAGTAATTACTTTTTCTTAAGAGTCCTAGAGGTTTGAAGGGCTGAGAAGGGACATCAGGCAATCCCCTCACAAAGCAAGGAGTAGGGGCGATGGTGTGGCATTCATCCTGATCTTTAGCTCTCAATTATTCTGTATATAACCACAGATATCTAGAACCTGTTCATTGGCTCTCATGTGTCTACAAATTCTCTGAACAGATATAAAGGAAGTAGAATCTCACTGGGCATTATGACAATGTATACTCAAGAGAAAATATCTTCATTGCTTTTATTTTCTTAGGTTATTTCTAAAATCCCCCCAACTCATAGAACCAGAATTATTCAAATACCATTTATATCATTTGCACATACAGACAAACACACACACACACACGTGTGTGTGTGTGTGTGTGTGTCCGTCCACTGGAGTGATTACTTTTCCCACCATCATTCTGTATTTATTCCCCTTCCTCACACATTTCCCCTAAACTCTCTTATATGAAGTGTTACATTAGAAACACAGTGTCCTGGGCTCTACCTCATTGTCCTCCACAATCCTAGAGCAATTACAGTGCAGAGTCATGAGCTGGAGGTGGGTGGAATTTCTTGCTCAGATGAATGAGGAAGCTCAGTGATTCAAGAGAACCTGTGATCTGTAAGCACAAGTGTGTCTGGGCACAAGACTGGACACCCTTCAGAGCTGGAGAGAAGACGTCCCAGCAATTGAACAGGACCATGGAGAGGAACCTGGGAGCTGTGCTGGGGATTCTGTGGATGCAGATTTGCTGTGAGTTGTGCTCAGCTAAGTTGCTTTAGGGATTCTCTAGGAATGTCAGTGGTGGAGGGGGAGAGCTGAAGCAAAGCTCTTGTGCATTCATCCTCATGGGAGTCTCCTGGAGTATTTGACAGGTGTGGGTGCAAACCTCTCTCTCTGATTCTTGTTTGCTTTTCTGTGTCCAAACAGGGGTGAGAGGAGCTGATGTGGAGCAGAGTCCTTCAGCCATGAGTCTCTATGAGGGAGGCAACTCTGATCTGAGATGCAATTTTTCTGTCACCATGTCATATGTGCAGTGGTTTCGACAGAATCCCGGTGGCAGCCTCATCAGTCTATTTTACGTGGCTTCAGAAACAAAGGAGAATGGGAGGTTAAAGTCAACATTTAATTCTAGGGAGCGCTACAGCACCCTGCACATCAGGGACACCCAGCTGGAGGACTCAGGCACCTACCTCTGTGCTGCTGAGGCACAGTACTCCCAGCAAGCCTGAAGCCTGTCCCCAAACTGCAGCTGTGTGCAGATACAGCCCTGCCACAGCGAGGCTCTGCAGGAGGCTCTGCACAGCTGTGACTTTTTCAGATCTCACTAATTTCAGAGAAGACCTGACGAAATATAAAATACTTTTGTAGAAGTCCACAGTTAAATTCAGATTGACATGACACTGACTTCTAGAATGTTAAATGCCCAGAAACATCAGCCCACACAACTAAATATGCATTTCATTTTATCAAATGTTTGTATTAATGTCATAAAATATAAACCCCTCTTACACACTCCAGCATCATTTGGGTCATTTCTCATAATCAGAAACTGAGATCATCTGTTCCCATCCTTTGTTTAGAGAGCACCTGACAAAGCTTCCAGCTAATCCGCTAAATATGAAGTTGATGAAAGGGTTAATTTTGAAGACCTAATAAGTTGTAGAAAGGCATGATAAACAAATCTTATTATTAAGTCAAAACATCATTTCTACAATGTCTTGGTATGTTAAAAATATAATACACTGAATTATGCAATATAAAACAAATATTTCACATCAATAATTACAAGACCTGAAAGATAAATGACCAACTAGAGAGATATATTTTTAATTTATGTACAGTAATACTTACAGCAATGGATTCTTCTGAAATATTTATAAATTTGCAGTGTACTATATGTACACACTTTTCATTAAAATACTTTTCAATAGGAAAATGAAAACTTGCTGAATTTCATACAATAGGGAACTAAGTCATTATACAAAATAATTTAATATGAGCCAAAAAAACCGCTTTTTCCCAAGGGATGGCAGATCATATTCCAAAGTTGAAGAATGGAATTGTTTCTGTATGGAACTGGGAATCAGCTATCCATTGATGTTTTCATTTTGAAAATGCAGCTGAGTGGCGGTTACAACAGCCACTGGATTGACTAAAATATTTTCTTTCTAGAACCTCAAAAATTAACTGACCTCCTTTGATTTGTTGAGTTTCAACCCCATGGCAAGTACACTTGTTTAAAATATAGATTATCTGAGCTTCCCAAATAGTAAGCAATCCTTAACTACCAGTAAGCATGGCTAGAAGAGGTTTTACTGGAGTAACTGTTTACAGCAACCATCCTAATCTTAGCTTCCTGGTGAGGTATGTCTGTGGAATCGGATGAGAACAATTCATTCACGACAATTAGTCTCAGAAACAGGGTACTCTGCAAAGGCTTTCTAACTGATCTTGATAGATCCTTTTTCTTTTTTTTCTTTATTTTTTTTATTTCTTCAAGTTACATCTCAATCGCAGTCCCCTCCCTATTCCCCCCTCCAGTCCCACCCTCCCACCCTCAACCCCCCATCCTCTTCCCTTTTTTTTAAGTTTAAGGTATATCTTATTTCCCCCTACAGTTTCCCCTTTCAGTCCAACAAATGGCTCTTTCTCTTATAATAATAAATACAATACACAACAACAGAGGTAATTAGGCCACAGTTGTGAGGGTTATATGGCTTAGCGTACATTCCCAATGTCCAGTCCATATGTATTTGGCACCTGACTTTAACATTCTACTATCTAACCATCTCCATAAGTTTAAAGTTCTATATCTAACTCAACATTCATACTAACTTGCAACACAATTTTAAAAGCATCTTCTTAGATCTATAACACTCTCTTGACTCCTAAACAACTTAAAATTTAGTTATGAGACTGTAGCTATCTGTTCTTCAACCACCTCAGAGACCTGAGAGGGATAAATATATCTGATTTTATAGGAAGTACAGGGCCTGCAGCTTCCAAAACTAAGAAATGGCATACTGGTGGCTGCCTGGACAGTTCCCATTTTCTCTCCATACATTACAGCATTGATCTTCACTCGTTTGGCCCCATTTCTCTGACAGGCATTGATTGTAGAGCAGGGGTTATGAAGGACTTGCCTACCCTGTCTTGGCAGAGCTAGGCTGTCAACTTACGTGCTTCCAAGTTTTGTCCCTTTTGGACAGCATTCTGTCTACAGTTGGAGCAAGGGGCTTTTCCTACCAAGAGATAGGCTTGCGACTAATTCAATCATCTCCCACTGGAGATTCTTCGATGCTCATCTTCTACTTGGGGTAGAATAGGGGGTGCTGTCAGGAGTTGATATGTCTTGATATAAAAAAATCTAAAGTTACGAAAACATCTTTGAATGCCATATTCTGCAGATCTCTTGAGGTTTTTGAAGAGGCCCTATCTATCTCTTATATTAGGGTAAGCAGATGTTGCTTGAATCTTAGCAGCTTTATTTCTGATTAGCTTAGAAAATAACTATAATAGGCTGTCACAGTACCGAACAAAATGACCGGCTTGCATAACTATTAGTTTGCATTTCTTAATTATCCTAAACAGTTTATGACAATTAGTAGTAAAAGGCCAAAACATCACATTTCATTTTTTTTCTTTACCTCCTAACCCTTCCATCCCATTTCTCTGGGGTGGGGCGTCCTTATATAACAGTCCCTCATCTCAGTTCAGAGGTCGTATGAGGGCCAAGATATTTTTTTACTTATTTTTTATATTTTTTCTATTTCTCAGTCTTTTTATCTGTTTGTCTGCTTATTTGTTTTTTAGTTCTCTCTCCTGGGCAATGAGATGTTTTTCACTGGTGGTACTGCCCGGTAGATCCTTTTTCTAACCCACTTGATTAATCCAGACTGGAAAGCACTTGTTCAATAACCAAATGAGCCCGAGGACTACAGATAGCAGTTTTAGAAGTTTTCTAGCCAAGACAATAAAACTTAAAATGCAATAAAATCTTTAAAAGGAATATAAATGGTATTGTCTGCTGTAAATCTTTAAACTCAAACTCAAAATTAAATTTAAATCAAAATACAAAATGAGAAAAAGTTTTATCAACTGAGAAAAGCACCTTCTAATTTTCTACATTTGCATCAGACACCCGTTATGACTAGATCATCTTCTCCCTCTTCATCCTCTGCTTTCAGAGGGTCTGTGAGCTCTCACTCCTGAAGTTGATAATGTCCGTTCTCCTTTTAGAACTGGTTCTCAACAGCATCTGTGCGATGCACATTAAACTTCATCCCGTTATTGTAGTCATCACTCATCTGCTCCGTTTCCTGTTCGGACTCTTCTAGACTTTTTTCTCATGTCTTAATTTTGAGTTTCAATTTTCTTGTTAGCTTTCATTAAGGTCTGAATTTCAGAACAAGTTCACAGTTCTATTAGACAACTATGATCCATTGTCACCGTCTTCTCCTGTTCCTGACAAAAGTGATGACTTTAGTGAAATTATTTGTCTCAAGTCCTCAGTAACATCCTGGCAAAGCCGTTCATTCTCTTCTTGATTTGCTGCTTCTATTTTCTGTCTTCTCATTCAAAGACCCAATTTTCCATTAACTTTTTTTCTTTATATGACTCTTTCTCCCCATTTTCTAATTTGCTATATTTTTATTCCAATTGTCTTTCCAGCTGGCAAATTGCATCATATAGAACGAGTTTCATGTCCGTCTTCAGGTTCCTATCAGCTCATTTTCCAGTTTCAATACTTTTTTAAAGATTTATTCATTTATTTATTTTACATATATGAGAGCTCTATCTGCATGTACGTCTACATGCCAGAAGAGGGCATCAGATTCCAGTATAGATGGTTGGGAGCCACCACGTAGTGGCTGGGAATTGAACTCCGGACCTCTAGAAGAGCAGACAGTGCTCTTAACCTCTGAGCCATCTCTCCAGTCCCAGTTTCAATACTTTTGTCCTTAGATTATTTTCAAATTTTGCTTGTCCTTTTCCAGCATTTTCAACGTCTTCCAAAGCCAGGCCTACTCATTGAACTGTCACCTTCATTAGCCTCTGAGTGACTCTGAGTAGATAAATCACGTTTTCCTCATCTTCATCTTTTAATTCACTTATTTCCACCTTTGACGAGGTAATCTGTAAATTATATGCCAACTCTGCTTGTGGGTCATGTGGATCAACTTTGATTAATTTTTTTTCCAGTTTATATTAGGTGGCACCTTGAATTCTTTCACTGTCTTTCAACTCCTAAACCAAGCCTTGCAAAGGGGCAGGTGCTCATTTACAGAAACCAGCGCTACTGGCTCAGCCCTGGTCCAACCTCTCTCTTCCTAGAGCCTTCTGCACACACTCAGGTCTCACCAACTCTTCCTGAGCAAGGTAAAGCATGGAGGTTTCTAGGTGACACCACTCCCTGCCTTCATAATTTTATATAAACTACAACACCTACTTTTCAGTTTGTAAGCGAATTTTACTTCAGTACAAACTCTGTTGTATTTTAAAATAATCTAGGCCACTTTTTCTGCATCTGGAGAGAGAAACAATATTCTGTTTTACATCAGGTCTCACAAACTGTATCACTCTCTTGAGAATTTGAGCCAACCAGTTACCTCTGGAAAGAGGATACTTAACTCCTGAAATCCATCAAAATGAGATTGTCAATTTGACTTTTGCTTCATATATTAGTAAACCATTTGGCATTCTCAGGTTCTTCAAGTTGCAGGGTACAGGCATTTCTTATAAGGAAGGTGTATTATATTTAATGATAATAACAGAGCCTCATGAAGAGCATCTTGCCTATCTCTGCCTCAGCTATCCAGTCCACCACAATATCACACCACATATGATCACTATATTTAGCAAAATACAATTTTGTTTTATTTAGCTGTAAATTCAATATCCCATAATCCACTATCAATCCATTTAGGTTATAGGGGGTATGGAAATCCAGATAGAATCCTATCTAATTTTTCAGGTTCCCAAGTACCTGTCAGAAATGGCAGGCATACAAAAGCCCTGCAAATGTGAATGGTCATAGGTTTCCATACTGTGGGACAATTTCTCGCAGTCCTATTATGTTCTATTACTGACACTGCTCTCTATAGATATTTTCAGTGTTCAGTAGCACAAAAGAATTTCAAAGCCAGAAGAATTCATAGGACTACTTTATATAATTTCATTACAAAGTTAGAAACTACGTGCAAAATGCCATTATCCCAGATTTCCTCCTTTGCTGTGTGTCTCCACCTCATTCCTGCAGGAACAATAATATCATAGGAAACCAACCATTTTTAGCTCTGCATATTGGTCTGGAAAAAATTGTACCAACAACAAGAATCAAGAATTCCAATGTTTGTAAACATTGCCACCTTGAGCAGGAAAGACTCAGCCTGCACCATTGTTATTATTTTTTGGTTTTAAATTGAAAATGGTTTTTTCATGCCATATATTCTGGTCAGGGTTTCCCCTTCCTCATCTCCTCCCAGATCTTCCCCACTTCCCCACACATCCAGCTCCATACCTTAGTCTCTCTCTTTTTAGAAAACACACAGACAAATTAACAAACAAGCCAGAATAGATCATAGCAAACAGAAACAAAACAAAATAAAACAAATCATGTGGAGCACACACACATACAGAGACATGTGCAGACACAAAAATCCATAAAAACACACAATTAGAAAAGACAACATATAAGCAAATTACTGATACAGTAAACAATGCCCTGATAAATCATTAGGAGACAAAAAATTGAAAAATACCATTCAGTTCATTTTGAGTTGGCCATCTACTTCTGGGCATGAGGCCTGCCCCTAAGTGCTATTTGCATAAGTGAGACTCAAGTGAGACTCTGTGGGTAAACATCAAATTTTCCTATGTGAGCAGCTGTGAATAGCTTCTTGATTTGGATGGATCATGACCACTTCCCAGGGTCAACACTGGGAACCCTCTATACTGGACCTGTAGAGTCTCTGTGTATGCTCCTGCCATATCTCTGAGTTCATATGTGAGTCAGACTTATTGTTTCTGTCAGGCATTATTTCCTTAGTACCTTATATTCACATTGGCTCTTACAATATTTCTGTTTCCTCTTCTCCAAAATTCCTTGAGTCCTGAGGGGAGAAGTTTGATGGAGTTATTCTATTTGGGACTTGGTGTTCCAAGCTCTCTCATTCTCTGCATATTTTCCAATTGTGAAATTTTGGGTCTCTGTCTTTGTTCCCACATACTGCAAGTGGAAGCTTCCCTGATGGTGACTGAAAAGACACTGATCTATGGGCATAGCAGAAAGTCATCAGAAGTCATCATGTTGCTACATTTTTTGAGAACAATTATATTAGATTTTCCCCTAGGTCAATGACCTATCATGTCTCAGGTACTTAGTCACTGAAGCTGTATTAGGCATGTTTTTTTTTTTTTCTCATGGATTGGGCCTTTATGCCCATTCAGAATGTAGTTGGTTACTCCAAATTCATTTGTGCCATAATTACATCAGTATATCATGTAGGCAGGTCTCCATTGTAGATCAAAGGATTTATGTATATGTTGGTGTTTCCTTCTCTCTTCTGGTGGCATTCAGAATACCTTCCTGTACCTGAGCACTAGACTGCAGGGGTGCAAGTACTAGTTAGACACCAGCAGGACTGTTCCATGTTCATTGAGACATGGAGCTGTTTTCTTCAACAACAGTGCCTTACAATCAATTTGTAGAGAGCATCCAATAACCATGGCAATAACCTGAGTTGTTTGAATATTTCCATGGGGACTTTTTGGTCCACAGCTCGGATGCTACCAATTCTTGGCACTAGAAGAGTCATTTGATGGTAAGAGATGTCTAGTTGGTGGTTTGTCTCACTGTTATTTGGTGATTTCACTTACAATTTTTTTCACATATGCCTTTCCTTAGTAGGTTTTGATATGACCTCTTAAATTGAGCTTAGTTTTAGCTGTCTCTCCCCATATTCCCTCCATTATATTCTCTTACCTTTCCTTTGTGTTTAATCCTCCTGTTCCACCTTCTCCCCTGTTTTTAAATTATCTATGCTATTTTTTTTCCTATTTAGGAAATCCTTCCCTCTCCCCTAGTCACCTACTCTATACCTTACTTTTGGCAAGCCTATTGAAGGCTTAAAATCTAATATTCACATATATGAGAATACACACTATATAATTCTTTTTTGGGTCTGTGTTACCTCAGTCAGGGTGATTTTTTTCTAGCTCTGTCCATTTACCTATGAATTTCATGACTTAATAGCCGAGGAATATTTCATTGTGTGAATGTACCACATTTTCATTATCTATCCACACTCTTGATGGACATCTAAATTGTTTCTAATTTACATCTATTATGAATAGCACATCAGTGAGTATTGATGAGTAAGTGTTTCTGTAGTAGAGTACATACCTAAGGGTATATACCCAAGAGTGGTATATCTGAGTCTTGAGGTAGACCTACTCCCTACTCCCTGAAGAACCAATTCACTTGTTTTCATAATGGCTACTTCGTTTGCACTCTCTCCAGAGATTGATGAGTGTTCCCTTTAAGCTACATCCTCAGCAGCATGAGTTGTCATTTGTTTTATTGGTTTTGGCCATTCTGGCAGGTGTAAGATGAAATCTCATAGTGCTTTTAATTTACATTTTTCTAATAACTAAGGATGTTCAACATTTCTTTAAGTGTATCTCAGCTATTTGTTGTGGTGGGGTTAGCTCTTTTTAGTCCTCTTTAGTGAATTAGTATGCAAATCAGCTAGCATCTAGAAACACATAGAGGAGGAGCTTGTCACCCTTAAACTTGGGCTGAGATGGACAGAGCCCATTTGAGGACATAGCTCTGTGAAAAACACGAAATGTCTTGTTGAAAGGGCATGGCTAAGAAATAGCACAAGCTGCAGATGATATTTGTTGCCACAAGAACCCAAGGGACTTCTGGATAATGTGAGATATCTTTTGGGCCCTTGAGACTGCCAAGGATTGAGAGATGATGCCATATATAAACCAGAGAGATCCACAAGGCACTCCCTTCCTTTGGCCCTGAGAAGACAGTCCACTGTGGAGAAGTATAGCAAGGTAGGCCATTCATCAGCATTTAGGCTGCAATAGCCTGAGGCACATCCCATAAGCCAACCTAAGAAGGCTGGTAGAAAAGACATGACATAGAATCTGCTAAGAAAAAGTTCTTGAAAACTGGACATTAAAGCTGCCCATCTAGGGGCCCAAGAATGTCGGGAGACTGAGCAAGGGTAGTGGAGTTCAGAGGCCTTGATGAAGTACATTAGGCAGTGATGTAAACACGGGTTGAAGAGACTATAGAAATGAGTCTCAACCGAGGAGGAAGCTGACCTCAAGTTAGCAGTTAAAACAGACTGACCTTATAAGCTGGTCATGATCTAGAGGTTGAAATAAACTGACTGTACAAACTGGCAAAGTTAGGCTCAATGGACACTAAGCTTTGAAAGGGCTACCTGCTGGAACTCCCATAACCCACTGCCAAAATCTAGTTTCCTCACATGAACCTTCGCTAAGAATATTAACATCCTTTAAAGAAAATGAAAATAAGGTTACTTAGGTGTTCTTAGTTATAGGTATTAGGTTTTAAGTATTAGGTTATAGGATATAGATGTTTTATAGGTATTTGTTAAGTACTAATAAATATAAGTGTTTTAAATAAAAATTTTCTGTTAATTTGTATTTCATCTTTCAAGAGCTCTCTCTTTAGATATACACCTAATTCATTTATTTATTCTTCTCTCATATATTATATCCTGATCACAGTTTCCCCTCCCTCCTCTCAACCCAGTACCTCTCACCTCTCCCCCAAATCCACTCCTTCTGCATTTCCCTTGAGAAAAGGCAAGCGTCCCAGGGATTCAAGCAAACATGGCATATCAGGTTACAATAAGACTAGGCATATACCCTCATATTAAGGCTGTAATGTAAGAAGATGTTCTGGAGCCAAGTCTGATGTAAATACATGAGGGTTTTTTATGTTTATTTATTACTTCATGTTACATCTCCATCACAGTACCCTATTTCAACCCCTCCCAGTCCAGTCCTCCCACCCTCTACCCCCATCCTTTCCATCCCACTTCTCCAGAGTGGAGTGTCCCTACATATAAGTCCCCCACCCCAGTTCAGCAGTCATATGAGGGCCAAGGGCCTCCTCATATACTGGGGGCCTACAAGGCAGCCCCACTAGGGCAAAGTGTCTCATTGACAGGTAACAAAGTCTATGTTCCTGTTCCCTTTGGTGCATTGGCTGTAGTATAGTTATTCTGTACTATATGGATAAAACCCAAATATAAGTGAATAGATGCCATGTGCATCCTTCTGAGTCTGGGTTAGCTCACTCAGGATGAGCTTCTCTAGTACCATCCATTTGGCTGCAAATTGCAGGATTTCGTTGTTTCTGATGGCTGAGAAGTATTCCATTGTGTAGATGTACCACAGTTTTTTAATCCATTCCTTGGTTGAGGTACATCTGGGTTGTTTCCAGTTTCTAGCTATTACAAATAAGGCTGCTATGAACATAGATGAGGAAACTTCATGGTGATTTGGTGAGGAATCATTTGGATGTATACCTAGAAGTAATATGGCTGGGTCTTGAGGTAGGGCTATTCCAAATTTTCTAAGATATCACCAGACTGATTTCCACAGTGGCTGTACCAGCTTGCACTCCACCAGCAATAGGGGAGTGTTCCCCTTTCTCCACAACCTCACCAGCATTTGCTGTCATTTGAATTTTTGATCTTAGCCATTCTGACAGTTGTGAGATGGAATCTCAGAGTCATCTTGAGTTGCATTTCTCTGATGACTAAGGATGCTGAGTACTTCTTCAAGTGTCTCTCAGCCATTAGGGATTCCTCTATGGTGAATTCTCTGTTTAACTCTGCTCCTCATTTTTTGATTGGATTATTTGGTTTCTTGGCATTTAATTTCTTGAGTTCTTTGTAAATTTTTTGGATATTAGCTCTCTGTCAGATGTGGGGTTGGTGAAGATGTTCTCTCAGTCTGTAGGCTCCCGTTTTGTTCGAATGACAGTGTCTTTTGCCTTACAGAAGCTTTTCAGTTTCATGAGGTCCCATTTATTGATTGTTGGTCTCAGGTCCTGAGCTGTTGGTGTTCTGTTCAGGAAGTTGTCACCTGTGCTGATGAGGTTGAGGGTTTTTCCCCACTTTCTCTTCTAATAGATTTAGTGTGTCAGGCCTTATGTTAAGGTCTTTGATCCACTTGTACTTAAGTTTTGTGCAAGGTGATAAATATGGGTCTAATTTCATTCTTTTACATGTTTGTAGAGAGCTGTGATGTGCCGTGCCCTAAAGATGGCACACTGTAGAGAGCTGTGACGTGCCGTGCCCTAAAGATGGCGCCGGTTTCCGCCTTCCACCAGCCCGATGGTGAGTGCTCTCAGTGGTAAACAAGTCCATATTTGGTTAAGGCCGCTGATCTGGCTTGCTTCCGCATACGTGGGCCTCTAAGATAGCACCACGTGGCTTTACTTGATTGGCTGTTCATATAGTATTTAGCCTGTGGGTTGGGTCTGCCTGGGCATTCGGAAGACTGTTTTCAAGGGACCTGAATAAACTGCTTGAGAAGAGCTTTTGCGAGTTGCGTCGTTCTTGCTGGTCGAGGTCGACGCGACACATGTTGACATCCAGTTAGACCAGCACCATTTGTTGAAGATGCTGTCCTGCCTGAGGGTTTTTATTTAAGCTCAGAGCTTGGATTTTCATGGCTCATCAAGTTAGTGGTTCAAGTTGAGAGCCCTGAGTCCAGAAAGCACAGGGTTTATATAGAAACTTAGAGAAAGAAACAGGCTTTTTATCATGTGATTGGATGACATTTGGGTAACCAGTCATGTCCATCTCTGATTGGCTGGCTTGTTGTTATTGACTAACTAGCTGTGGTCAGTTTGACCACGAGAGAGCTTGTTTAGACTTTTTGGGTGCTTTCTCAGAGTGAGCTGTTTGGTGATGATGAGGGAACACCACTGGAATTTACAGTTGGGTACATTTTGTTGTTGTTCTGAAACTGGAAGTCAGCTCTGAGTCAAACTTAATACAAAATAAAACCTTTTTTTCAAAATGGATTTAGTCAGGCTCTACAAGGACAAGGGTGTCAAAACAGTCACAAGACTCAGAGATAGACTCCGTTCCCACTGTTAGATTTCCCACAAAACACCAAGCTACACAACCATAGCATATATTCTGAGTTCCTAGGCCGGACCCAAACAGGCTCCCTGATTGTTGCTTCAGTCTCTGTGAGTCCCGATGAGCCCTAGCTATTTCACTTTGTGGACCATTTTTTTTCACCCTAATTGCTTGTACTGTTCTTTCTATTCTTCTGCAGAATTACCTGAGCTCTGCCTAATATTTGGCTCTGGGTCTCTGCATCTGCCACCACCAGTTGCCAACTGAAGCTTCTCTGATGACAGTTATGCATGACTCTGGTCTACAAGTATAGTAGAGTATCATGAGGAATCCTTTCATTAACTTATTTTATTTATTTATTTATTATTAATTAAATTAATTAATTAATTCATACATTCAATTTTCTGGTTGTGTTTGGGCAAACACACACATAGTCTTTGGGCTATACAGCCCTGGCTCCAGGCAGTGTCAAGTGTAGGCTCCCTTTCGTGGTATGGGTCGGACCAGTCATTGGTTGCCCACTCCCACAATTTCAGTGCTACCTTTACCCCCATCTACCTTTACCCCCATCACATCTTGCAGGCAGGATAAAATGAACATTGTAGGTCTTGTGACTCCATTGGTGTCCCAATTCTTTCACTAGAAGCCTTGCCTGGTTACAGAAGATGACCAATTTGGGCTCTATATCTCCCATTACTGGGAGTTCCCCCCCCACCACCAGGGTAACCCTTGTAGATTCCTGAAGGTTTCAATTGCACTAAGTTTCTACCTTGCCTCCCAAATGTCCCCAATTCTAGTTGTCTCTCCCAGTACTCTCTCCCTCCATCCCCCCTTCCCTCCTATTCCCATCTCCACCCACTCCCAGTTCACAAAATCTATTGTATTCTTCTTTCCAGTGAGATCCATGCCACCCTGCTTGATCCCTCCTTGTTGTTTAGCCTCTGGGTTTGTGGACTGTAGATGATTATCCTTTAGTTTACAGATAGTATCCACTTAGAAGTGAGTGCATTCCATGTTAGTCTTTCTGGGTCTAGGTTACCTGATTCATGATTTTTTTCTAGTTCCATCCATTTGGCTGTAATTTCATAGGTAATTTTTAACAGCTTAGCAATACTCCTTTGTGTAAATGTACCACATTTTCTTTTTTAAATATTTATTACTTCAGGTTACATCTCTATCACAGTGTCCTCTTCCCACCCCTCCCAGTCCTGCCCTACCACCCTCTACCCCCTATCCCTTCCATCCCACTCCTCTGGAGTGGAGTGTTCCTACATAAAAGTTCCCCACCCCAGTTCAGCAGTCATATGAGGGCTAAGAGCCTCCTCATACACTGGGGCCCTACAAAGCAGTACCACTTAATTGAGGAACATCTAGGTTGTTTCAAGTTTCTGGCTATATGAATAAAGCTGCTACAAACATAGGTGAGCAAGTGCCTTTGTGGTAGGATGTATCATCCTTTGAGCATATGCCCAAGAGTGGAATAGCTGGGTGTTGAAGTAGAATGATTCCCAGTTTTCTGAGAAACAAGCACATTGATTTTCACAGTGGTTGTACACATTTGCACTCCCATCAACAATGGAGGAGTGTCCTCTCTAGTTTCTCCACTGCATTTGTAATTAAGGCATGTTGGATTATGTCAAAGTCCTTTTCTGCATCTAATGAGATGATCATTTGTTTTTTGTCTTTCAGTCTGTTCATTTGTTGGGTTACATTATTGATTTATATATCTTGACCTATCCTTACATCTCTGGAATGAAGCCTAATTCATCAAGGTGGACGATTTCTTTTGAATGTGTCTTGTATTCAGTTTTTAGTTACATGGTTTAGAATGTTTGCATCTATGTTCATAATGGATATTGATCTGTAATTTCTTTCTTTGTTGGATCATTGTGTGGCTTAGACATCAGGGTAATTGTGTCTTCATAAAAGGAATTAGACAATGGTGCTTCTGTTTCTGCTTTGTGAAATAATTTGAAGTTAGGGTTAATAGAGACTTGTTCAGCTTCCATGAATTTGTACACTTTCTGTTGCTCTTGATATACATGGATCGAGTTTGTGATTCTAATCCATTAGTCTCTGTTTTTCTGTTGGGGAAATGAGACCATCAAAATTAAGAATTATCAATGAGCAAAGTTCACTGATCCCTGTTCTTTGTTGCTCTGATGTGTATTTACCCCCTCTTTTGACTTTCTGGTCTGGAATTATTTATTCCTAGTGCTGTTTAATTTGGTTTTATTGTGGAAAGTAATGTTTTTATTTCTTCATCATTTGTGACTAATAATTTTCGTGGGTTTAACACTATGATCAGGCATCTTTGGTCTCTCAAAGTTTTAGAACATCTTTCAAGGCTCTTCTGGCTTTTATAGTCTCCATCAAGTTGTCGGTTATTATTATACTACGTCTGATATATATATATACATAATCTGTGTGTATATGTGTAAATACTAAGTAATATTAAATGTTACATGTTATTTTTACCTTGCTTGTTTAAATATTATTTCTTTGCTCTGTAAGGTCATTGCTTTGATTGTTATGTATCATTAGAGAATTTCTTGTTGGTCCAATCTCTTTGGTGTTCTGTATGCTTCTTGTACCTTGATAGGCACCTACTGCTTTAGGCTAGAGAAATTTTCTTCTATGTTTTTGCTCACCTGGATTTCTTCTCTTTTCTCCATCTATATTATTTGCTTATTCAATTTCTTCATGGTATCCAAGATTTCATGGATATTTTGTCCCAGAATATTTTTAGATTTACTATTTTCTTTGACTGAGATTTCTGTCCATTTCTTCTACATAGTCTTCAATGCTTGAGATTCCCTTTTCTATGTCTTGTACTATGTTGGTGAAGTTTACCTCTGAAGCTTTTGTTTGACTTCCTAAATTTTTCATTTCCAGTTTTATCTCAGTTTGGGTTTTATTTAGTGGCTCTATTTATATTTGTATGTCGTAAACTGTTTTCCTCATTTTATTCCTCTATTTCTTTCTGCTTTCACAGACTTCCTTGAGGAACTTATTCATATCCCTGTCAAGGTCCTTGGACAGTTTCATAACATCTATTTTGATGTTCATGTCTTTTGGTGCAGCTACATTGTATTTTCAAGGTCTTTTGTAGTATGGTTACTAGGTTTTTGTGGAGACATATGTCTTGGGTAATAATGGTTTGTTTTCTGTAGGTGTCAGTGGCTTGGATGATTGTGTTTTTCTATGTGTTGATATCTGATAGTGTATGTTTCTTTTCTTGGCTTCTGCAGCATTCTATGGATCTTAGTGAAGTGTGATTGTTATTGATTATCTGGTAGGGAATGCTTCTATGGGCCATTGTGTGGCAGAAAAGAATAGATGTAGGCTAGGAGTAAAAGCTGAGAGAGGCTTCAGTAACAAGCTAAGTGGATCCTTCCTCTTCACACCTAGAAGTGGGATCTATAGGGAGTTGAGGTGTGATGGGAAGAAGAGATCCTACAAGTAGGTTGCAGTAAGGGGTAGAATTAAGAGACAAGATGGGGATGAAAGGGCTTGAGACCTTGGATCTGAACCAAGAGTTGTAGTGTCCAGTGAATGAAGCTGAGGAAGGGGACTTTTAATCAGGTTATTACCGGGCTGAGGGTGAGAATGGAACACTTGTAATGGAGGACAGGAAGGATAGTATGGATAACCTATTTGACTCACTGCCAGTGTGGTCACTGTAGGTAGAAAGTGTTTTTATGTATTGAAGTTTGTGGGAAGGAAAGAGGATGAACTAGAGGGGCTGCTGTGAGGGTCCACAGAAAGGAGGGAAGCTGAGTCCTCTGCAAGGTTTGGTGGAGTTCCTGGGTAATGGAAGCAGAGATACTTGCAAATGGGGAGGTACACCACTAGAGATGAAACTGGGGAAATTGCAACGTAGGACATGAAGGTGAATGAAGATGGGCTACCTATTTTCCAGGCAGGTGTGGTCACAAAGTTCCCAGGTGTAAATATCTCTATTGGTATTTGACACAAAGTAATAGGAGTGAAGGAGGAGATGAAATGCAGCAAGGTTCAGCAGAGACCTAATGAATGGAGGAAGAGAGAAAGAACAGAGACCTGCAGGTGGTCTGTTACAGTGTTGTGTGGATGGTACCCTGGGAACTGAAATGAAGGACAGGAAAGATGAGGAATATTGCCTACCTGCTCCTCAAGCATGTGTCAATACTGGCTTTCCAGAGAGACGGTGTTTGTGGGTATTCACAGTTGACACAATGGAAAGGAAATGAGCTAGAAGTAGGGTGTTTTGGGAGAGTACACAGGAAGTAGGAAACCAGGGTCTGCTGCAAGGTTTGGTAGATTCTCCAGGGAACCCAC
This sequence comes from Lophiomys imhausi, assembly GCA_907164525.1. Classification (NCBI taxonomy): domain Eukaryota; kingdom Metazoa; phylum Chordata; class Mammalia; order Rodentia; family Muridae; genus Lophiomys; species Lophiomys imhausi. The sequence continues at coordinate 4,702,430 of CAJQZJ010032031.1, read as the reverse complement.
CACTGCTATTCTGTCAGTGATTCAGTCTACAACACTGGATGCTCTGAGAGTGAGAGAAATGGATGGTGCCATCCTCAAGACCAAATGGCTTCTGAGAACTTTCCTAAGAGTAGGTATGGGTATTTGGGGTTCCAGGCTGACTTCTCTGGAAGGCAAGATGCAAGTATAAAAACATCCTATCTGTATTATCAAGAAAGAACTCACTGAAATAGAAAGAACACTGTCTTCTTGAGACTGAAACCCCATAATAGACTTGGAAATGCCTTTTCCTGAGTGCACAAATCTCAAGGACAAAGTGTCTGTCTCCAAGAAAGAGAGGAATTGCTTGATGAATGATCCAAGCATTCTGCAGGATAGGCATGGATTAGTAAGTACAGTTTTAGACAGAATAAATGTTGCACACAGAGACATAGAAGATACCTTATGTATGAATAATCACATATATACATTTACAAATAAAAATATCATTTATGTATATACTTATGATATGCTTCATTTAGAGATAAGAAACAATCACTCTAGTGTGTACAATACCATTCTTGATTTCTATGTACAGGATCCACTTGACATATCATATTGCGTTTTATGTGTCTGATTCCCTCATAGTGTCAGAGAGCACATAACCAGAGACTCCAGTGGAGAGTTGCTTGATAGTGGAGAGTTGCTTGATGAATTATCTGTGCATTCTGTGATAGTGAGTGGATTAGTAAATACTGTTCTAGACAGAAGAAATGTTATACACAAACACACACATACATACCTTGTATAGGAATACATCACATATACACCCTTGCATATGAAACATAATGTATATGATATGTTAGATTTAATGATAAGAAACAGCCTCACTAGTGTGTACAATTACCATTCTTTTTCTCTAAGAACAAGAACCCACTTGTTATGACATACTGTGTTTTACTTGTCTCCTCATAGGGTCAGAGAACACTTAACTAGAGTCCTATTTAGGGATGCAACCACAAGGTGGCAGTAGATCTCAACTGCTGGGAAGTGTGCAGAGAATTCACTTCCTTGTGTGTTGATTGTGCAGGCTTAGGGCAGAAGTGAAGGCTTTTTCTCAGTGGCTGAGTGGATGACTCCAGAACTAGAACTGTTATTGAGGAAGAGCAGCTCCCTAGTAGCCGACCAGCTAGTCATCATAATCTACACTAGGTTTTAATTTAATTGGGAAGGACAATGAAGACATACGTTCCTACTTTATTCATGGTTCTGTGGCTGCAGCTGGATGGTGAGTTAATATTTTAGGGCCACAGGTAATCAGAGGGCATTTCTGAGATGTCTTATGTTTTCTCTACTTAATGTAGAAAAAGAGAATCCTGGAAAGTGATGATATGACAACCTTTCTCCTTCCTTTCTGTCTTTCTGCATAGGCATGAGCCAAGGCGAGCAGGTGGAGCAGCATCCTTCCATCTTGAGGGTCCAGGAAGGAGACAACGCTGTCATCAACTGCACTTATTCAGACAGTACGTCGATCTACTTCCTTTGGTATAAGCAAGAACCTGGAGAACATCCCGAGCTCATCATTGACATTCGTTCAAATATGGAAAGAAAGCAGAATCAAAAACTTATAGTTTTGCTGGATAAGAAAGCCAAACACTTCTCCCTGCACATCTCACACACCCAGTCTGGAGACTCAGCCATGTACTTCTGCGCTGCAAGAGCACACTGCTCCACAGGCACCTGCAGCCTGTCCTCAAACCTGCTGAGGGGCTGGAGCCCCATCCACATCCTGTGTCACAGGCCTTCCAGTGCAGCATTTGGCACTTACTAGTTTGCAAGTGTCCAGTATAACGTAGACATTAAAAACACAAAATAAGGATGTTAGCTTCAACTCAGTCAAACAATTGAGGACAGTTTTCTTGATCCTTTTAAAAATATTTTAAAAATTGAAACAAAAATTTCATCATTCTGTATCCCTTGTCACACATGGTGATTATCAGAGACTAAGAACTCATCATGATGGAGAGAGGAAGAGACTGTAGATCACTCAGCAGCCCAGATGAGACATCTATATCCCACACCCTCCTCCCAAGGTCATTGAGGAAGAGGGATGGTAAGACATTAAGAGCCGTATGTGGGGAATGAGCACATGGAAACTGTGTTTCCTGGACACAGCAGGGCAGCTGCACATATGAACCCACAGAGGTTGGCAGCAGACATGAGACAAGCAAAGAATCAGGTCAGAAAATTCTATCCCAGAGAGGAAAGGTGGGCAATCCCTCCCTTAGCTAACAAGCTATTGGGAGTTGGTAACTGCTGGGAGAGAGATTTGGTTTTCTTTAAAGGTGTGACCTCTGGTGCATAGATCACCTCCTCAAAGGACACACATCAAAGAGTGTATGGGCAGCACAATCTGTAATGAAAACATTGATGTGTTTTATTTTAAATAGGGGGGCATAAAATATATACTAGGGAAGAGTGGTTGGATCTATGAGAAGGGGAAGAGACAAATGAGTATAATCAAAGTTTGTTATATAATATTCTCTAAGAACTAATAAAATGAGAAACAGTAGATAAATTTTATCAGAAGTATATTTGTGTGTGCATATTATCTCATGTACACTCATCACACTTAAGTACCATAGGTTCAGTAATGTAATGTACAGCTCAGTAACATTGGGGATTTCAGGCATTCACTGGAGTGGTGAGACCTACTCCTCATGGTGAGGTTTCAAGTTTATTCTCTTTTTTTTTTTTTATAAATACTTTATTTTTTTTTCTTCAAGTTACATCTCAGTCACAAACCCCTCCCTATTCCCCCTTCCTATCCCGCCCTTCCACCCTCTTCCCCCCAGAAGTTTCCCCTTTCAGTCCAACAGATTGTTCCTTCTCTTATAACAGTAAGTATTATACAAAACAACAGATATAAATATGCCACATTTATGAGAGTTAAATGGCCCAGTATACCTTCCCAATGTCCAGTCCATACATATTTGGCCCCTGACTTTAACATTCTACTATCTAACCATCTCCATGAGTTTAAATGTCTATATCTGACTCAACATTCATACTAACTTGCAACACACTTTTAAGAGTATCTTCTTAGATCTATAACACCCTCTTGATTCCTAAACAACTCAAAATTTAACTATGAGCCTCTAGCTGTCTATTCTTCAACCACCTCAGAGACCTGAGAGGGATAAATATATCTGCTTATATAGGAAGTGCAGGGCCTGCAGCTTCCAAAACTAAGAAAGGACATACCAATGACTGCTTGGACAGTTCCCATTTTCTCTCCATACATTCCTGCATCAGTCTTCAGCCTTTGGGTCCTGTTTCTCTGACAGACATTTGTTGTAGAGCAGGGATTATGAAGGGTTTACCTACCCTGTCTTGGCAGAGTTAGGCTGTCGACTTCCCTGCTACCAAGTTTTGTCCTTTTTGGACAGCAGTCTGTCTGCAGTTGGTGCAAGGGGTTTTTTCATGCCAAGAGATAGGCTTGCCACTAATTCAACCATCTTACAGTGGAGGTAGACATCTGCAGTGTAGGCTGAAGGGATACCAGCAGAGGGTGCTGTCTCTTCAGATGTGGTAAACATCTCACTCAGGTGGTGGTGACAGAGGACCTTGTTTGTGAGTGAGGAGTTTGTTGAGGTCCTGCAGGAGACTTGCCCTGTGAGTTTGGTGCACTCAAGGACCAAGTGTCATTTCTCTATGAGCATGCTTCCTGACACCTGCTCACTTCTCCTGCTCCTCTTAATGCTCAGTAAGTTATATTTTACCCTGAGAGTTAATGATCTTGTTTTCTTACAACTGTGGCAGTCTTTAGCCTTCCTCCTCACATAAGGAAGTAAATACTCTTTATTTATTTGTTTGTTTGTTTATTTACTTATTTGCTTGTTTGTATGTTTGGTTTTCAGGGCGGAGCAATGGAGACTCAGTGACCCAGACAGAAGGCCTAGTCACCCTCACAGAGGGGTCCCCTGTGATGCTGAACTGCACCTATCAGTTTACTTACACAAATCTTTTCCTTTTCTGGTACGTGCAATATGTCAGTAGATCCCCTCAGCTTCTCCTGAAGAGCTCCACCGACAACAAGAGGACAGATCATCGAGGGTTCTACGCCACTCTCCATAAGAGCAGCAGCTCCTTCCACCTGCAGAAGTCCTCAGCACAGCTGTCAGACTCTGCCCTGTACTACTGTGCTGGGAGGGACACAGTGAGGAGGACTGCAGGGGAAGCTGCACACAAACCAGGGAGACAGGAGGGGTGAAGGGAGCAGGCCTGTGCTGTTTACCTAGCCTTCTACAAAACAGCAAAAACAAATCTCAGGTCAAATGCCTAGAAATCTAGGAATTTGTGGATATTCTGACAGGGTAGGATAGATGCCAGTTCTAGAGACAAGCCAGGATACCTAGAAATAATGTTCTCTCTTAAGTGGAGGACCTCTCACACAAACAGCTCTAGGAAAATCCTGACATGTGATTTATCTCTACCAAGATGTCTTACAGAATCTAGTGATTTAAGTTCTGGAAGTATCTTATGCTATTACCCCATAATTTAATGTTGTAAATGAGGAACATAAACTCCAGTCTTTAAAAATCTGCTTTAGTCTTACTCCACAAGTTATTTCCATTCTTCCTCTCTTTGGTCCATGTTACAGAGAGTTCAGCCTAACTTCCAGATTCAGGTATTTGTCTATTGCTGTGAAGAGACACCAGGAATAAGACAACTTATAAAAGAAAACATTTAATTGGGAGTTTGATTACAATTTCAGAGGGTGACTATCATAGTGGGAAGCATAGTAGCAGGTAGGCAGGCATGACCCTGGATCAGTTTCTGAGAGCTTACATCTGATCACAAGCAGATGCAGGGAGAGAGGGACTTGGCCTGGCATGGGCTTTGAGGTTACAAATTCCAGCACCAGTAACACACCTCCTCTGACAAGGCTATACCTCCTGATCCTTCCTAAACACTCCACCAACAAGGAACCAAACATTCAGATATACGAGCCCATGGGGGCCATTCTCATTCAAACCACCACACTCCGTGACAGCCTTCACTTAGTGAAGCTGTTCATAAAATACAACTTTTGAAGCTCTCAAGATGATGCCCTGAAAGGCAGCTCCTTCCTTGTCCTACACACTGTGTAGGAGGCAGGCTGGTCATAAAAGACTCTGTCCAGAAAGCCCCACCCCCATTAATATCCACTCTCCTCTTCCATTGCACTTTTCTTAAATCCTGAAGTTGTAGTATACTCACTCACCTGAGATTAGAATTAGGTGTAACCAAAATTTTTTATTTATCACATATATTTATTAATACTTAACAATCACCTATAAAGTTCCTAAATCCTAAAACCCAAACCCTAATTCTAAAACCTATAATCTAACTAAGAATATCTTAATACCTAAAATACTCTAATATTTATAAAGAACAAACACTTAACATTAACTTAAGTTTCTTAAAAAGATATTAATTCTCTCAGGTTAATTCTTGTAAAAAAATAATTAAATCACATTGGGTGCCATTTGTAGAAATTATTAAATTATTTAACAGTATTTAGATTATATTTAATTGGTTCAGCGGCTGTGAATCCTTAACCAGACATTATAAATAAATATACACAGACACCATGTTGATCTTAACAAGCCTTGGCCTGAATTGCCCAATCATAGCCCATCTATGCTAGCTCATAATTTGGGTCATATTACCTGAATATGACCATATATATATGTCCCCGTGGACTGCCATTCTCCATGATATGCCGATGTTCCTGGCCATGTGGAATGAGGTTCTTTTTTCTAACCCATGGTGTGTGTCTTCTTTCCTGATGCTCCTAGCTGGAATGCATTACTCCTCTGTCTAAAGCACAGGCTTCCTGTTCTAATCTCAGGAAGTCCCACCTTTCTCTGTCTTTGTCCAATCTCAGTCCTCAGCATTTTATTTAACCAATCAGAGTCAATATAAGTAACAGGCAGCAAAAGGACCAGTTAACATTTAGAATGCTTAACACGACACCATCAAATCCTCTTGGTGTAGGTCTGTATAGATGGCTAGTTTCCAACAAGTCTTTTAACCTCCAAGTCTGTGAATCTTATTCATCAGATCATAAGGTCAGTTTATAAATTTAATCTGTTCCGACCATTGATGTAGGGCAGTCTTTTAATCAGCCAAGAATTGCCCAATTATTTGCAAGATTAAAAGCTTATCTAAATTATCATTCTGATGTGTTGGGGTTCAAAGGGAGATGTTTCTCTGTTTTGGCTTTCTGGTGCACCAGGGAGGCTCTGCCTTTACTTTCTCTACTAGTGTGGACTCCCAGCAGGTTGGTGCGAAAAGGTGATGTATTGGAAGGTGGTGATTTGCTGCATCAGGCAGTCTCTTGGCATGTGTTGGCAGAGGAAGACAAGGAGGAGGGTGGTGGGGAGGGGCTCATGCACTCGAGATTTAAATCCTCCTTGTGATGAATTCATCGCGAAATCTGGCATTCTCCTTGCCATAGACCTTGGTGGGCTTTCCAAGGCATGCCCCCCCCCCAACAGTGCTTCCTGTGGTCCCATGATCAATGATGTCATCTGCTCTTGGCAAGCTTTCAGTGCAGGCTCTTCAATGGTAAACACATCTGCTCGTATTTGGTTCCACCTGTATCTTCTACCTTAGATGCCAAACTTCTGCTTATCCAAAATCCCTATGCTGCTAGATGCTATATTAATTTCACTAACCCTACCACAGTTAGGTTCTCTAAAAACTCTTCTGAAATATGGGAAAGGAGGCCAACCAAGTCTTGATTTATTTCAGTTCTTTTTTTCTCTTTCCCATCCAGTTTGTTTCTCTCTCTTTTTTTAACATTTATTTATTTTTTCAAGTTACATCTCAATGATAGTACCCCCACTTCCCCCTTCCCAGTCCCACACTCATACTCTCTTTCCCCTCACTCTCCTGTTTGTTTGTTTGTTTGTTTTTTTAAATTTAAGGTATATCTCCCTCCCCCCAACAGCTCCCTGGTCAGTCTATTAAAAGGCTCTTTTTCTTATAACAATAAATACAATACAAAACAATAACAATAAGTAGGCCACAATCTGAAAATTGCAAGGTATAACATACATTCCCAATGTCCAGTCCATATGTATTTGGCAACTGATATTAATTTTCCTTTATCTATTTACCTCAATGAGTTTAAAGTTCTACACCTAATTCAGTTTCCATCCTAACTTGCATTACCAACTTAAACAAATCTTCTTAGACCTAGAACATCCTTTTAATTCCTAAACAACTTAAAATTTAGCTGTGAGACTATAACTATCTTGTCTTCAACTACATTAGAAACCTCAGAAGGATAGATATATCTGTATTTACAGGAAGTCCAGAGGCAGCAGCTTCCAAAACTAAGAGATGACAGACAACTGGCTGCCTGGACAGTCCCCAATTTCTCTCCACCAAGACAGCTCTGAAACTCCGATTATTAGCTGGAACATCATTGCAGAACGATGAAAGAAGAAAACAGGAACAAAAACAAAAAAAACAAAACAAAACAAAACAACAACAAAAAAAAACAGGAAAGGCTCCCTAATGTAAAAGCTGCCTTGAGCTGGGGAAGTTATGGGATCACCCCTCCTCCTCAGAGGCAGAGATGAAAACTAGACAGGCTAAGATTTGTTACCATCAGGAAAGATAAAAAGCATCCCACAAGGACAAGCGCTACAAAGTTGAATCCTACCCATTTGCCTGTTGAAAAATGCAACAAAGATAAAAAGAAAGTTTGCTGGAGGATGTTGATACAAATAAAGGTTTGGCTATGAAAATATATGTATGTCAGAGAAAACATGGCTTGGGTTTAATTATACTTTGTAATTGGGAATATAAAATTTTTTTCAAAATGTCTGATGTCTGAGGACACCCGGATAGTTAATTATTTAAACAAAGACAGGGGTAAAAAAACAGGGACTGGAAAAAAAAAGTCAGGGATCATTGGGGTCCCCATCAGAAAGAAGGGATGAAAAGCTTAAGCAAGTTGTGAGGGTCTGAGGATGTAAATACAAGTTATTAAAAACACTTCTAAGAAAATGTTTAGGAATCTAAAAAGATGTTAAGGCTTAATAAATATAAGTTACTATGAAAAGATGTTAAGGTTTGGTAAATGCAAGTTACTAAAGTTAAAAAAAAGTTTAAAAGATGACAAAAATGGTTAAAAATATGTTATAGATGCGGGTTTGCAGGTTTATAGTCAATCAAACTTATGGTTTTGTTATAGTTATGGAGCTTAAAATGAGATTTTTCCCTTGGTCATGGGGTTCCTTCCCTTCCCCAATTAGTAAACAATTTTAACTTCTGTTCCCAGTCTATGTTTGTCTCAGCAGATTCTCACCTGGCTGATAGACTCTATCCTGAGATCATCTGTGGACTGCAGGCTGCTGAGCCTAGACTTCTTGAAAGCTGATGTGAACCAGTCCAGCCAATATGATTGCTCCCTGTTCTTCACCTGGATCAATAGAGTAATCAGATGTTTCCGATAACTGCCCCATTGCCCAGTCTTTGACTGGCATTTCAGCCTTTCTGGGCCCCAAAGACAACACCCCAATGTCAGCTGGAAGTAGTTACAGAAAAGAATACACCATCCATTGTCCCACCTAACAGGCTGAAATGCTATGTCAAAAGGAACTCCCTTACATAGGCTACAAATGGATATCTATTTCTATAATGCCAATTGATATACTACTTGAGACCTTGGTTCTGTTTCTCCTGGTTATGCTTTATGCCCCTTATATGATTACTACTTATAGTCCTTTGAACTTTTGTCAGAGATAGACCACTGACATGTTGAGTCTCTCTATGACCTAGAGAAAGGGGGAAATGTGGAGCCCGACTGAATCCATCTTTAAACAAGATTCCATTTTGTATTAAGTTTGACTCAGAGCTGACCTGCAGTTCTAGAACAACAACAAAATGCAACCGACATTGTATTCCAGAGGTGTTCCCTCATCATCACCAGACGGCTCACTCTGAGAAAGCACCCAAAAAGTCTAGACAAACTTTCTGATGGTCAAGCTGACCAAAGCTGGTTAATCAGTAACAGTGAGTCAATCAGAAATGGACATGACTAGCTACCCAAAGGTCATCCAATCATATGATATAAAACCTGTTTCTTTGTCTGAGTCTCTATATAAACTCTGTACTTTTGAGTCTGGGGGCTCTCAACTCAAACTGCTATGTAGTGAGTTTTGAGAGTCTAACCTCTGAGCTTGAATAAGCAGCCATCATGTATTTACATCAGAGTTGGCTCCTGGGTGGACTTTGGGATCTCGAGAACTGGGGAGAACATCCCCAATATCTCTCAATACTTTGGAGCATCTATCTTCAGCCTTTTGACCCAGTATCTCTGACAGGCATTAATTGTAAAGTAGGAATTATGAAGGACTTGCCTACCCTGTCTTGGCAGAGCTAGGCTGTCGACTTTCTTGGTTCCAAGTTTTGTCCTTTTCAGACAGAATTCTGTCTGCGATTGGAGCAAGGTCTTTCTCTTGTCCAGTGACAAGCTTGCCACTAATGCAGCCCTCTCTAAATGGAAATTCTTCGATGCTCATCATCTAGCAGGTGCTGTCAGGAGTTGACATGTTTCAATATAAAAAAAAAATCCTAAGTGAAGAAGACATCTTTGAAGGCAATATTCTACAGATCTCTTGAGGTTTTTGAAGACCATTTATCTATCTTCCTATATTTGGATAAGCAAATGTTGCTTGTCTCTTAGCAACTTGATTTCTAATTAACTTAGAAAACACCTGTAATACACTATGTTAGTAACTAACAAAATGACATGTTTGAATGACTATTAGGTTTCATTTCTTAATTATCCTAAACAGTTTGTGACAGTTGCTATCAAAAGGACAAAATGTCACATTGCATTTTTAAGGATTACATAGGATACATACCTTAAAAAGAGTTAACCTTAATTTTGTATCACTATACAAAGATTTCAGTTCTTTAAACAAAATACTGGCTTAAACTAAAATGCTCAAGTACTCATATTTATCTCTCCGTAATGAAGGAAAGACCTCAAATTGAAAAAATTATAATGTCTCTCAAAAAAGACTAATTTACATATTCACAAAGAACAGCAAAGAAGTACACGATATCTTACTGCTAAAGGAGCACAATAGGATGTCAACTTGTATTTCTCAACCTCAAAAACTACTTCTAATGGCAAAGCATAGAATAGAATCTCTCAGATGAGAGCTTGCCAAACCTAGAAGAAATTGTAAATCTAATGAAATCCCTAGTGCCAAGCATGGTAAACCTCCCTTAAAGTTGTTGGTTGGGTGTCTTCAAGAGTTTCTTCCAAATGAAATAGGCTATCGCCATTGCTCTTGACTGTCTCTAGACTTTGAAGATAAGACCATTTTGCTTAGGGCACCATGTACTTCAGACATAAGAATTGGAGGAATTTAACTAGAACTGACCTGAAGTCTCATCCCTGAGGATGAGTTCTCATAGTGTACAAAGGTGCTATGTTAGATTCCGAGGAAGAAAAGTAATAAAGAGTCCTAGAAAGCTTTAAGTCTTCTGAACTAAAACAATGACCACCATGTCAAGATGTCCCCAAGGTTGCAATAGTAGCACTTTCATCTTGGGGGGAAATAACATAAGTCTTATTGGACTTAAGGTACTCTCAATAGGAAGGAATTCCACCCCAATACTGCATGCCTAGTTAACTACCCATGGCCAGAGAGGTTATATTCTCTAGAGGAGAACCCACTATGGCCATTTTCTTAAGTCAGTGTAGCTTCTAACTATATTCTAAGTACTTATAATTATGCACATAGATAAGTATAGTTCTCACCCCTCATCAAAGAAATTTTATTTTGAAGCAATAGAGGGTACGAAAGTGATTGATAACCTGGTAACCAGTCAAAATTCAGAGAGTAAGTGGATATGAGGCCTCCAGTCTCAGCTATATTCCAGAGCCTCTAACCCTAATAGACCCCAGGTCTAAGAAGAGCTCAGTGGTATGGTCATATGTCATAGCATTGAGTTTTAAATTGTGTCCAAAAAATAAAAAATTTTGAACACTGTTCTTAACCAAATATTCCTCAAATACAATTTTTATTGACCAGATGATGATAAAGTGGCCATAAACATATTTTAGATCTGTCTAGATGAGTGAGTGAGTTGGACACATGCATGTGACACATAACTTTTCATTGTTCTCATAGGTGTTGTCACCAAGATTCCACAGCCTTTAACTAGTGCTGGTTCACACTGTGACTATTTGCTTCTTTGTCCCTTAACTCAAAGTCATGTTGGTTTATTTCCAGGCAGTCTCTGGTGTTGGAATCTGTACCTCTCCTCCCTAACTCCATGCAACATTCTTTTCTGCTTTCTCTGCTCGCTGCTACCACACTGTGCACTCTGATTTGTCTGAAGAGGATGCTATCCTTTGTGTTCTGCCTTTGGGCCAAAATTGCCTCAATGAATGGTATGTGTTAAGATTCTCACAGGCTTTATTTTGACTGATCTCACACACAAACACACGTGGGAGATAGATAGATAGATAGATAGATAGATAGATAGATAGATAGATAGATAGA
>CAJQZJ010032031.1:4654149-4678274 GCA_907164525.1 Lophiomys imhausi | reverse complement strand
CAAACCTTCACTGGGTGGGTGTGGCCCTTCCCACTCACAAGACATCAGGAAGCCACCAGAGAATATCTGTCTGGTTTAATATCCCTTTTCTGTATTGGTAGACTTGTAACCTCAGGTAAACTTTTGGTCTTGTTGGTCCAGGACTTTGGTATTTATTTCCCAGTGCATACTCCCTCACAAAACATAAATGCCCATCTTAGAGCTAACAGAGAAGCTGATGGGAGGACAGAATCTATGTGATCATGTAAGCCACAGTGTGATGAACTCATGAATGGTAAGGAGAAAAAGGAATGAAAGGCACAAGCAGTCTCCATTTAAAAATACTGTGGACAGGGTTAGGGTTAGTGAGGAGAAAAAGAACCGCAGCAAGAGCAAAAACAAGCCATGTAAGCCGCAGGATGCACAGAGAGCTGGGTGCTCTAGTTTATACTCCGTTGCTGTGAGAAAAAGCAACTTAGAAGGTGAAAGGAATTATTTAGCCTTCACTTCCAGGTCACAATCCATCATTGGTGCTAATCAAGGTGGGAACTCAAACAAGATTCAAACAGAAACATGGAGGAAGTCTGTTACTAGCTCCCTCACAGACTCATCAGTAATTAGCTACCTTGCACTTTCCCACAGAATGGTGTCATCCACAGTGGGCTGGTCTCCATTCACTACAACAATTTTTAAATGCTGCTTGGAGTTCTAGTGGTATTTTATTGAATTTATAGAAAATACTGGAAGAAATTGAAGCCACTAACTAATCTCCTAACTCATTATTTTGAGTTATATTTTCATTTATTTAACTTTATTCATCATCGTGGTTAGAACTTTTCTAGAAGATGTCGGAACATCTTTAAGAAAATAAAGAGAACTGGGATTATGAAAAAGTACACGAAATATATTGTTGTTTTAAAAATTTATAGTTTATGTTTAAAATAATGTATGTGAGTGTATGTGTGTGTACATTTACAAAGCTATGTCCACTAGGAATCACATGTAAGTTTGATGACTGCCTTTTCCTACCATAGCCTGCATATTTCTAGAAGAACTAGAAACAAGATTATAAATGATTCATAAAAGAAGCTAATTATGAAGGAATGGAAGTAAAGGGATCTGTGGCAATAATTAAATCTGTAGGGTTACTATCCAGAGTTGGCTATGTAGTACTCCATCCACCATTTGAGTACGTGAAAATTTCTTAGTTTTGGTTTCATTCTTTTCTGCTTCATTTATTCCTAGTGATTCCCATTGCCTATTTCCCATTCCTCTTTCTGTCTAAATGTTAATTCATCCCTCACACCCCATCTCTGCTTTCCCTGTCACCTGAGCTAATTTCCTAACAGCTTGTCACTCTTCTGCACTGGTCCCTCTGCACCCACCTGCAGAATGCACATGCTTTAGAGAAGGCTGTGGTGGGTGTGAGGGTGGTGGGTTAGAGAGGAGGCTTCAATCCTTCAACACGGACAGGAGACAAATCCTACCCTCTGTTGTCTACTCAGCATTCACGGTTTTGGTTTAGATTTTTCCAAAGTTATGTACCAAGGATTAAATTTTGATTCCCCAAAATTTGATCACCCAGAAGGTAAAACAACCCAAACCTTCAGCATATAGGATAAGGCTGAAAGAGAACTCACAACCACTACATGGCTAAACCAGCACTATCTCTTATTATATTCTAAATATTTGTCCTCATACAACCATACATGTTCATTTAGAGATTTATTTATATTTATATACATATAGATATGTAATATTTGGGCACTTTTAATATTTTAGTGTTTTTTGGTAATCTTGAGTTTTTCTTCTGTAGTTTTGATAAAGGCTTCATTGTTCTCTTTAACAACATATAAACTGAAACATTAGTGTATGGAACTATATTTCAGTTCTTATGGTGAGTACCACAATTGAAAGTACCTATGTGTATATTGTTATAAATCAATATGTTTCTGTATATCTTAAGCTTTGGGGATGGTATGCATAAGCTGAGATGGGTCCATAATACAGCGCAAGGCAACAGCAGAGGCTACAGATGCTGCTAAGAGAATAATCATTAGTTTGCTTGTTAGACTGTTTGCTGTGGTTCAGTTTCATGGGTTCAGGCTGACCTCGAACAAATCCACAACTTAGCTGAGAATGATGTTGAGCTTCTGATTCTCCATCCTCAACCTCCCAGTTCCTGGGATCCCAGGCATGTCCCAGAATCCCCAGCTAAGACTTTTGAGACTGCAAATAAAAATCCAAAAGTGACTAAACAAAATGTAATATTTTATAACAAACAGAAAAGGAGACATTAAACGTTCTATATTTCCTTTGCTCTGTATATTTAACATATGATTATGATTCTTCAATAAAACACCAGGCAACATCAGCTCCAAAATGATAAACTGAAGGAGGGGTTTAGGATGGTGAATGTGGAATCAACAGAATGGATGAGGATATTCAGGGCTGTGGGCTTTCTTTTTCTTAAATATTTATTTATTACTTCAGGTTACATCTCCATCACAGTGCCCTCTTTCCACCCCTCCCAATCCTGCCCTCCCACCCTCTACCCCCTATCCCTTTCACCCCACTCCTCTGGAGTGCAGTGTCCTTACATATCAGTCCTTCACCCCAGTTCAGCAGTCCTATGAGGGCCAAGAGCCTCCTCATACACTGGGGGCTTACAAGGCAGCACCACTAGGGAAAAGTGTCTCATTGACAGGAAACAAAGTCTGTGTTCACGTTACCTTTAGTGACTTGGTTGCAGTATAGTAATCCTGTACTATATGGCTAAAATCTGACTGTAAGTAAATAGATGCCATGTGCATCCTTCTGAGTCTGGGTTAGCTCACTCAGGATGAGCTTCTCTAGTTCCATCCCTTTGGCTGCAAATTGCAGGATTTCGTTGTTTCTGATGGCTGAGTAGTATTCCATTGTGTAGATGTACCACAGGTTTTTTTTTTTTTTAATCCATTCCTCGGTTGAGGGGCATCTGGTTGTTTCCAGTTTCTAGCTATTACAAATAAAGCTGTACTGGTTCAGGAAGAGCAGCCCTCTGCCCTGTCTGAGAGCAATATTCTTCCAAGTGATTGTATATCCAGCAGAGGGATCTTTTTGTCCAACACCTTTCTGGGTGGGCCCAGATATGCTTGTGCTTCCCTGCCAGCTGCTCTGTGTCTTTTGCCCGCTTCTGCAGCAGGGTCCGGCCCTGGCCTCTGCTCTGTACCCTGGACCTCTGCCCCATGCTGCTGGTCTCTGCTTTGGACCCGAGTCTGTGTCCCTGGTCACTAACCTCCTCTTTGGGCCCCGAGAATGTGCCCCAAGCTGTTGACTTCTGCTTTGGGCCCGGAGCCTGTGCCCCATGCCACTGACCTCTGCTTTGGGCCTGAGCCTTGCTGGGTTTTTGAGTGGCTCTTGCCCACTTCCGGGGCTTGCTTCTCAGCCTGGGTTGTGTGCAACGCCGCACCTCCCCACTGCCTCGGGTCCCCACCGCAATGCTCCCCGAGGTCTGTGTTCTGTGTTGCACTTCGTGCTGTGCCCCTTGCTGCCTGTGTCCATGCCAAGCTGTGCTCTGCTGAGTTCCCCAGTTCGCTGCTCCCAGCTGCCTGGGTCCACACTGGGCTCTGTGCTGTGCTGCACCCTTTGTCTCCCTTGCATTGTGCTGTGGTTGTTTACCTGAGTGTCTGAGGGTCCCACGAGGGACCCTGACTCGTCCCTGGGTTCTCGGGGTGTGATCCCGAGGATTCAAGCTTATCAGGATGTTGCTCAGCTTGTTTATATTTCCGCGATGTTGCAGGTATTTTCCCCCCAGCTCAAAATGTGTCCCTGCTGACTGCTGCCATCTTGGATTGTCCCCGGCTGTGGGCTTTCTAACCTGGATGTAATGTTCTCTTAATTTTAAAATAATTCATATCTTTATTATTCATACAAATATTAAGACTAATCTGTTGTAAGTGGCAATGAAAGATTTCCCCAAATCTTTCCCTTTTTATAATAAGAAAAACGGGATAAAAATATAAGCTTTTAAAATAAAAAAATATAGGATTAATATCCCTGTGTGCCCACTACCCTGTGTACATGCAGGTGACACATGGAATTTGCAGATCAGAGACTCTCATTCTCTCTTTCCACCTGCTGTCCCATGTCATCCTCCTTGAAAGGTTTTGTCTCAAATTCCCATGTGTTTGTCTTTCACATCTTTGGGATAAGCCAGTTCACACGTTCTTATTCTTAGATTATATTGTAAATATGCATATTTGTGCCTTCCATTAATTGAAAACTAGTGTCTTGTACCACTTATTTTCTATTTTTTAAAAATATTTTTGAAATTAAAACATAAACACTTCATTTTCCCTTTCCCTTTCTTACTTCAAACTTTATTATATAGATACCACTCACCCCACCTGGCTGCTTTTTCTTTAATTGTTGTTTCATATAGATTCCTAAAAATATAGATACAGCCTGCACAGAAAATATAATATAATTTATGTAATTATGAATATATATAATTTAAGGACTGACCACATAGTATTCAATAACAAATTGAGAGGTTTTTCAGGTTTTTCATTGGGTAAGACTATTTCTCCTGGTCTTGACATTTCTTAGCTGACTGCAGCTCTTTGTCTAGAGCTGGGGCTTTATGAGATTTCCCCTATCATGTTAGCTTGCATACTGGTGTCATCCTTGTTCAGGTTTTGTTAGACATCTGTAGAAAAAAATATGTCTAATTAAATTATTTACCCAGTATTTATATTATCTTTAATTGGTTCGGAGGTATTAATCCTTATCCTGCCATTATAAATGATACACACAGACACCGGGTGGATTTTAACAAGCCTAGGCCTGGGTTGTGCAATCCTAGCCCATCTTAGCTAGCTCATAATTCTAATTTATAACCCCATATATACATACATCCCTTTGGACTATTATTCTCCACGCTAAGCCAATGTTCCAGGCCACGTGGAAGGATCTTCTTTAATCTACCCCATGGCGTGTCTTCCTTGTTTACACCTGGCAACTTCTCCAGCAACCTCTTCCCAAGATGCTCTGTATCTCTCTAAAAGCCCTTGAACCTTAGTCCTGCCTACCTCTGTCTTTGCCCAATCTCCAGGCCTCAGCATTTATTTAACCAATCAGAGTCAATTAAGTAACAGACAGCAAACAGGACCAATTAACATTTAGAATGCTTAACACCACCCCAACAGACATCCTTATTCAGGTCTTGTTTAGGCAACCATGTTATTGAGACTTCATGGTATTGCTTCCCTGGTATGTCTAAGAGACAGAATCTCACAGAAAGCTTCCTGTTCCTCTGTCTCTTGCAATCCTTTTGTCCCCTATTCCTAAATGTTTCTTGAATTTTCTTGCAGGAGTTGAGTTGTAGATGGATGAGTTGATGTGGAAAACCACATGACCCCTTGTTCTCTGCATTTTGATTGGTTGTAGTTGTTTGATGAGGACTACCCACTTGTCTGTGGTAATATTTAAAATTAATTAGGGATTGTCCTGGTTTAGTAAGATGATAGTTATAGGTTATCCTCTATAACCTCAAGAGCCCTGCACAGTTGGCTAGGTTTTTCAGTACCATGCATGATTTTCCTCTTGTTGAGTTTTTATTACATCTAATTAGAGAGCTGTTGATTGCTACCAATATATGAATGTCACTATTGTATCCTTAGGGTTCAATACCATATTGATCATTGTAGTTCATAGATATAGTAGCTGCATAGGATAATTCTTTGCTTCTGTCCCTTGGAAGCTTGCATGTCACCCTGTGTCCCATTAAAATTGGTCATCAGGGAGGAAGATTTCAGGTCAGATCAAGCTGGAATCCTTTGGGTCCTGTGTTCAAAGTGCATGATGTCATCAGCACTAGGGACTCACTGACAACTTATGGGATGTCACCAAGGTCAAGAGTAATAGACTCTAATGTTTTAGGAGTTTCTTGAAATTTCCCAATCAATAACTTGAGTGAGGGATTCACATTACTGGTATTGATGGTTTCTTTGTTTTTGCTTTATTCATTTATAGATATCTATGTCTCTTGGGTGGAGTGTTATCAGCCCATATGGAAACATTTAATTTAAACTATATTTGTGTATGTATGCATAGAAACTTATATGTATTTTAGTTATTTTTAGGTAAATAGATACTAATATGCTTCCTTATGACTTTTTTTAGACATAGTCACTGCAATTTTATGTTCCTACATTTTTCTCCTATGTTGACCTCCCTTCCCCTCCCAACTACCCTCCTCTCATTTTCCCCATTAAATTATTCTTACCTTGCTATTCCCTTCTCTAGTGCTTCTTCTCAACCACATTTGTACCTTTCTGACCTTTGTGGTTACTCAAGGTTACATATTCATATCTGAATATTTTGAGTTAGGAGCTATTACACTTTCCAGTGGAGTTAGGAATTCAGTTTCAGCAGAACATGTGCCATTTGTCTTCCTGGGTACCAATCAACTCATTAAAAATAATCTTTTCTACTTCCATCCATCCACCTGATAATTTTATGATGAAGTTTTTTCTCTACATTGAATAACATCCCATGGTGGATAGGTACCACAGTTTCAGTATCCATTCTCCAGACGAAGGACATTTGACTTGTTTTCATTTCCTAGTTACCATGAGTAGAGCAGCAATGAACATAAGGAGGCAAGTGTCTGTGGAGTAGAATATAGAATTCGTTGGACATATACCAAGAAGTGGCATAGCTGGGTCGTGTGATAGATTTATCTTTAGTGTTTTGAAGATTCTCCACCTTGATTTCCAGAGCACATGCACCAATTCATATTCCCCTGAGAATGAATACAGGTTCCCTTCCCCCAACACAACCTCCTCAACATTTGTGTTCAGCTGTTTATTGATTTTACATATTCTGATTGGGGTGAAATGAAATCTCATAGTTGTTTTAATCTGCATTTCCCTAATTGGTAAGAATGATGAATAATTTTGAGATACTTCTTAGTCATTTTTATTTCTTCTTTTAAGAACTCCATTTAGACAGTTTTGTCTTCTGACCATCTGCATTTCCTTCACCAGAAAGTGAAGGGCCTTTTTAGTGAGTCTTGTGGAGATGGTCTGAAGTCACTTTTGTTGGTGGTTTCAGTTCACTAGGGGGCACTTCAGGGTTACTAAAATTACTTTTTCTTTCTTTCCTTCTTTGTTTATTTTCTTTTCTTCTTTTTTTATAACTTTTATTTGTTAATTCAAGTTACAACTCCATCTCACCACCCTCCTTCCTCCCCTCCTGGTCCCTTCCTCCCATCCTCTACTCCCTCTCCCTTCTATCCTTCTCCTCCAGTGTGGATGTCCCCACACATCAGCCACCCGCAGTTTATCAGTTACAGGAGGGCTAAGAACTTCCTCTTGCTCTGGGGCCCGACACAGCAGCTCAGCTAAGGTAAAGTGTACCACTAATAGGTAATAAAGTGCATTACTGAGACTGCCCATCCCCCTTGCTACAAGATTTGTATGTCGGCAAAGTTGCCTATCATGTATATTTGTATGGGGGGGGGGGGTCTAGTCTAAGCTTTTCTCTTTTCTTTTGGTTAGCATTTCAGTGTCCGTAAGCCTCTAGGGGCCTAGATTGGTTGGTTCTGTTGATCTTCAGGGGTTGATCTTGACCTTTCCAGGTCTCTCTATTCCTCCTTCCTCTTTTATAGAGGGCTCCCAGAGCTCCACTTAACATTTGACTGTGTGCCTCAGACTTTGCTTTGTTCTGCTGCTGTGTGGCATTTCTTGTAGGATAGTTCCTGTTCCTTTGGGTCTGTGGGTTGTAAGATTGTTATGCTTTTTCTTAAGATGCCTAGAGGTTTGAAGAGCTGACAAGAGACATAAAGCGATCCACTCACAAAACAAGGATTAGGGGTGATGGTGTAGTGTTCACAATGATCTTTACGTCTCAGTTATTCTGTATTTAAACAACAGAACTTGTTCACTGAATCTCATATGTCTATAAATTCTCTGAAGATAAATAAATGGAGTAGAATCTCACTGGGTATTATGACAATGTACACTCGAGAAAACATCTTCACTGGCTTTATTTTGTTAGGTTATTTCTAAAATCCCCCAAATTCATAGAACCAGAATTATTCAAATACCATTTACACACACACACACACACACACACACACACACACACACACACACACACTGGAGTGATTAGTTTTCCAATCATTCTGCATTTATTCCCCTTCCTCATACATTTTCCCCAAACTTCCTTGTATGAAGTGTTACAAGACCTCCACATGAAGCTCAACAGAACCAAACAACCTAGGCCCCTATGGGCCTAGGAAACACTAACTGAAAAACTAACCAAAGGAAAAAAATATAGATTTGACCTAGGCCCCCTATACATGTATAGATGATTGGCAACTTGGTCTTCATGCAGATTCCTTAACAAGTGCAGGGGGAGGGGTACTGTCTCTGACATGGACTCGGTTGCCTATTAGTGGAACACCTTACCCTACCCTAGCTGCACTGCCATGTTGGACCATAGTATGAGGGGAAGCTCTTAGCCCTCATGTGACTGATGAACTGAGGGGTGTTGATATGTGGGGGCTCCCCTCAGCCAAGTAGAAGGAGAAGAGGTAGAGGGGGAATAGAGTGGATAGGGAAGAGACAGGGGGCTGAGATCTAGATGTAACTAGAAAAAAATAAATTAATTTAAAATAACAAAACAAAACATTAAAAAAAAAAGAAAAAAGTAGAACAGTGTCCTAGGCTCTACCTCATTGTCCTCCACAATCCTAGAGCAATTACAGTGCAGAGTCATGAGCTGGAGGTGGGTGGAGTTTCCTGCTCAGGTGAATGAGGAAGCTCAGTGATTCAAGAGAACCTGTGGTCTGTAAGCACAAGTGTGTCTGGGTACAAGACTGGACACCCTTCAGAGCTGGAGAGAAGACGTCCCAGCAATAAGACAGGGGCCATGGAGAGAAACCTGGGAGCTGTGCTGGGGATTCTGTGGATGCAGATTTGCTGTGAGTTGTGCTCAGCTAAGGTGCTTTAGGGGTTCTCCAGGAATGTCGGTGGTGGAGGGGGAGAGCTGAAGCAAAGCTATTGTGCATTCATCCTCATGAGAGTCTCCTGGGGTATTTGACAGGTGTGGGTGCAAACCTCTCTTTGATTATTGTTTGCTTTTCTGATTCTGTTTCCAAGCAGGGGTGAGAGGAGCTGAGGTGGAGCAGAGTCCTTCATCCCTGAGCCTCCTTGAGGGAAGCAACTCTGATCTGAGATGCAATTTTTCTGTCACCATGACATATGTGCAGTGGTTCCGACAGAATCCTACGGGCAGCCTCATCAACCTTTTTAGCCTGGTTCCGGGATCAAAGGAGAATGCGAGGTTAAATTCAACATTCAATTCTAAGGAGCGCTACAGCACCCTGCACATCAGGGACGCCCAACTGGAGGACTCAGACACCTACCTCTGTGCTGCTCAGGCACAGTGCTGCCAGTGAGCCTGCAGCCTGGCCCCAAACTGCAGCTGTGTGCAGATACAGCCCTGGCCACAGCGAGGCTCTGAAGGAGGTTCTGCACAGCTGTGGGTTTTTCAGATCTCACTAATTACAGAGAAGACCTGACGAAATGTTAAAATACTGTTCCAAAAATACACACTTATGTTCAGACTGCAATGACACTTCTTTTTAGGATGTTAAATGCTCAGAAACATTAGCCCACATGACTGAAATATACACATCATTTTCAGGGCCGATAAGGTGTATAAAATGCCAGTATCCCAGATTTCCTCCATTGCATTGTGTCTCCATCTCTTTCCTACAGGAATGATCACCTCGTGGGAAATCAACCATTTTAGCTCTGCCTGTTGGTGTGGAAAGGACATGGTGTAATATGCTGACAAGAATCAAGAGCTACATTCTGTGTATGTTCTTGGGCACTTTGAGAAGGAAAGATGCAGCCTGCACCATTGTTATTATTTTTTGGTTTTAAATTGGAAATGGATCTTTTATTCATGCCATATATTCTGATCAGCATTTCCCCTCCATCATCTCCTCCCAGATCTTCCCCCACTTCCCCACACACTCAGCTCCATACTTTAGTCTCTCTCTGTTTGGAAAACAAATAGGCAAATTAGCAAACAGAAACAAAACAAAATAAAACAAATCATGTGGAGCACACACATGCAGAGACATGTGCAGACACAGAAAATCCATAAAAACACAAAATTGGAAGACATAACATATAAGCAAATGATCGATACAGAAAACAATTTACCTATAGATCATTATGAAACAAAAAAGAAAAAAATTGAAAAATACCATTCAGTTCATTTTGAGTTGGCCATCTACTGCTGGGCATGAGGCCTGCCCTTAAGTGTGGTTTGCATAAGTGAGACTGTGTGGTAAACACTGAATTTTCCTTTGGGACCAGCTGTGATTTGGATGGGGGATCATGACCACTTCCCAGGGTCAGCACTGGGAGCCCCTCTATACTGGACCTGTAGAGTCTCTGTGTACACTCCTGTCATCTCTGTGAAGTTTGTATGAGAGTCAGACTTATTGTTTCTGTCAGGCATTATTTCCTTAGTACCTTCTATTCACACGGGCTCTTACAATATTTCTGTTTCCTCTTCTGCAAAATTCCTTGAATCCTGAGGGGAATTTGATGGAGTTATTCTATTTGGGACTTGGTGTTCCAAGCTCTCTCATTCTCTGCATATTTTCCAGTTGTGAAATTTTGGGTCTCTGTCTTTGTTCTCACATAGTGCAAGTGGAAGCTTCCCTGATTATGGCTGAAAGCAACACTGATCTATGGGCATAGCAGAAAGTCATCAGAACTCATCATATTGCTGCATTTTTTCAAACAATAATATTAGGTTTTCCCCTATCTAGTCTCGGGTACTTAGCCACTGAAGCAGTATCAGGGATGGGTTCTTTCTCTTGGATTGGGCCTTTATGTTCATTCAGAGTGTGGTTCATTACTCCAAATTCATTTGTGCCATTATTACACCAGTGTATCATGTAGGCAGGTCTCCATTGTAGATCAACGGATTTATATATATGTTGTTGTTTCCTTCTCTCTTCTGGTGGCATTCAGAATACCCTCCTGTACCTGAGCACTAGACTGCAGGGGTGCAAGTACTAGTTAGACACCAGCAGGACTGTTCCATGTTCATTGAGACATGGAGCTGTTTTCTTCAACAACAGTGCCTTACAATCAGTTTGTAGAGAGCATAAAATAACCTTGACAATAATATGAGTTGTTTGAATATTTCCATGGGGACTTTTTGGTCCACAGCTCGGATGCTACCAATTCTTGGCACTAGAGGTTTCATTTGATGGTAAAAGATGTCTAGTTGGTGCTTTATCTCACTGTTATTTGGTAATTTTATTTAGAAAATTTTTTCATATATGTTTTTCCTGTTGTAGGTTTTGATATAACCTGTCAAATTGAGCTTAGTGTTAGCTGTCTCTCCCCATATTTCCTCAATTACCCTCTCCTGCCTCCTCCTTTCTGTTTAATCGTCTTGTTCTACCTTCCACCCTGTTTTTAACTATCTATTATATTTTTTCCTATTCAGGAAATTCTTCTCTCTCCCCTAGTCACCTACACTATACCTAACTTGTGGCAAGCCTATTGAAGGCTTAAAATCTAACATCCACACATAAGAGAATAACACTGTATTTGTCTTTTTGTGTTACATCACTCAGAGTAATTTCTTTTTCTAGCTTCTTCCATTTTATGAATTAGTAGCTGAGGAATATTTCATTGTGCAGATGTACCACATTTTCATTATCTAAGTTGTTTTTAATTTCTGGCTATTATTAGTAGAACAGCAATGACTATTGATGAGTAAGTGTTTCTGTAGTAGGGTACAGAGTCCTAAGGGTAGATGCCCAAGAGTGGGTATATATGAATTTTGAGGTAGACCTAGTCCCTAATCCCTAAAGAACCAGTTAACATATTTTCATAATGGCTACTTTTTTGCACTCTCTCCAGAAATGGATGATACATCTTCACAATTATGATATGTCATTTGTTTTATTGGTTTTGGCCATTCTGACAGGTGTAAGATGAAATTTCATAGTAGTTTTAATTTACATTTTCCTGATAATTAAGGATGTTCAATATTTCTTTAAGTGTATCTCAGGCATTTGTGTTTCATCTTTCAAGAACTCTCCTTTAAAATCTGCACCAATTTTGTTTATTTATTCTTCTATCATATATTATACCCCGATCACAGTTTCCACTCCCTTCTATCATTCCAGTACCTCTCCTCTACTTCTCCTCTCCCCAAGATCCACTTGTCCTGCATTTACCTTCAGAAAAGTCAGACGTCCCAGGGATATCAAACAAATATGCCATATCAAGTTACAACAAGACTAGGCACATCCCCTCATATTAAGGCTGGATGTAGCAACCCAGTAAGAGAACAAGGGTCCCAAAAGCAGTCAAAAGACTTAGAGATAGACCCACTGTTAGGTGTCCCACAAAAACACCAAGCTACACAACCATAGCATATATGCAGAGGACCTAGGCCAGACATATACACGCTCCCTGATTGTTGGTCCAAGATTGTCTCTGTGAGCCCCTATGAGCCCTAGTTATTTGATTCTGTGGGCCATTTTCACCCTAAGTGCTTGTACAGTTCTTTCCCTTCTTCTGCAGAATTACCTGAGCTCTGCCTAATATTTGGCTCTGGGTCATTGCATTTGCCCCCACCAGTTGCTGAATGAAGCTTCTCTGATGACAGTTATGCTTGGCCCTGGTCTACAAGTATAGCAGAATATCATTAGGAATCCTTTCATTGACTTATTTTATTTATGTATCATTCATTTGCTCATTCATTCATTCATTTTGTGTGTGTGTTTGGGCATACACACAAGGTCTCTGGGATATACAGCCTCTGGTTCCTGGCCCCCCCAGGCAGTGTCAGGTGTGGGTACCTTCTTGTGGTGTGGGTCTCAAGTTGGACCAGTCATTGGTTGTCCACTCCTCCAATTTCAGTGCTACTTTTGCCCCCAGCACATCTTGCAGGCAGGAAAAAAAATGGATGTTGTGGGTTTTATCACTCCATTGGTGTACCAGTTGTTTCACTAGATGCCTTGCCTGGTTATAGAAGATGACCAATTTGGGCTCCATATTTCCCATTACTGGAATTTTTTTCTAGGGTAACCTTTTTAGATTCCTGGAAGTTTCCATTGCACTAAGGTTCTATCTTGCTTCCCAAATGTCCTCAATGCTCGTTGTCTCTCCCAGTACTTTCTTACTTCATCCCCCTTCCCTCCTATTCCCATCTCCACCCACTCCCAGTTCACAGAATCTATTCTATTTCTCCTTCTCAGTAAGGCCACCCTGGTTGATCCCTCTTTGTTGCTTAGCCTCTGGGTCTGTGGATTGTAGCATGATTATCCTTTACTTCACAGCTAGTATCTACTTAGAAGTGAGTACATACCATGTTTTTGGTAGAATGGCCACTCCTACCAAGTTATGTGCATGGGAAAATTTTTCATTGTCTTATATCTTCCTCTATCTCTTTTTATTCTTAAAATATTTTATCATACATAGTTTCACTTACTTGGTTAGAATTTATCCAATGTATTTTATTTTTGTGGTATTGTAAAAGGTATTGTTTCCCTGATTTCTTTCTGAGTGTTTGTCATTACTGTATAGGAAGCTTACTGAGTTTTGTGTGTTAATTTTGTATGCTGCTACTTTTTTGAAAGTGTTTATCAACTGTAGAAGTTTCTGGGAGAGTCTTTAACATACAAAATCATATCTTCATAAAAAATAATCAACTTCTTCATTTCCTATTTGTACCTTTTTCATCTTCAGTTGTCTTAATGCTCTAAGACTTCAAGTAGTAAATCGAATATGTATGAAGAGAGTGGAAAACCTTGTCTGGATCTTGATTTTAGTGGAAAAATTTTAAATTTTCTCAATTTATGCTGATGTTGGCTATGGTCTTGCTGTATATTGATCCTTTATGGTATTGAGATATGTCCTTTATATCTCTAGGACATATATCTATATATGTCCTCCTATATATCTCTCAACTACATTTAAAAATAAGGCATGTTGCATTATGTCAAAATCCTTTTCTGCATCTAATGAGGTGATCTTTTGATTTTGTCTTACAGTCTGTTTACTTGTTAGATTACATTATTATTTTATATATGTTGAACCATCCTTACATGTCTTGGATGAAGCCTAGCTCATCAAGGTAGTTGATTTTTTTTTAATGTGTCTTGTATTCAGTTTTGCATCTATGCTTTTAGCAAATATTGTTCTGAAATTTCTTTGTTGGGCCTTTGTATCCTCACAAAAGGAATTAGACAATGATGCTTCTGTTTCTGTTTTGTAGAATAATTTGAAGTTAAAGGTAGTAGTGACTTGTTCAGGTTCCATTACTTTGCACACTTTCTGTTGCTGCTGATATGCATGGATCACGTTTGTGATTCTATTTCCATTAGTGTCTATCTTTCTATTGAGGAAATGAGACAATCAATATTCATAATTATCAATCAGCAGTGTTCTCTGATCCCTGTTGCTCTGGTGTGTGTTTTCCTCCTCATTTGACTTTCTGGAATTATTTATTCCTTGTGCTTTCTTGGGTGATACCTCTTCAGATATCCCTCTAGCAACTTCTAAAGAGCTAGATTGGTATGTGGATACTATCTAATATGATTTTATTGTGGAAAGCACTGTTTTTGTTTCTTCATCAATTGAGATTGATAATTTCCC
The DNA here is from genome assembly GCA_907164525.1 of Lophiomys imhausi. Lineage (NCBI taxonomy): Eukaryota > Metazoa > Chordata > Mammalia > Rodentia > Muridae > Lophiomys > Lophiomys imhausi. The sequence goes on along the minus strand of CAJQZJ010032031.1, from coordinate 4,663,602 downwards.
TAGGTTTAATACTCTGACCAGGCACCTTTGGTCTCTCAAAGTTCGAACATCTTTCCAGGGTTCTTCTGGCTTTTATAGTCTCCATTGAGCTGTCAGCTATTATTGTAATATATCTGGCTTCATACGTTTCTTGTTATCTTCCCCCTTGCATCTTTAAATGTTCTTTCTTTATCTGTAAGGACATTTTTTTGATTATTATGTGTCACCAGAGAATTTTTTTTTTGGTTCAGTCTCTTTGGTGTTCTGTATGGTTCTTGTACCTTGATAGGCACCTCCTGCATTAGGTTCAAGAAATTTCCTTCTGCAATTTTGTTGAAAACATTTTGTAGCTCTGGCCTGGGTTTCTTGTCTATCTGTGTTTGTAGAAATAATTAATTAAATTATTTCCAATATTTATATTATAGTTAATTAGTTGGTAGTTTTAATCCTTAACCCGTCATTATAAATAAACACACAGACTTCTGATGGATCTTTTTGTTGTTATTGTTTTTATTACTTCAATTATATCTCCATCACAGTCCCTTCTCTCCACCTTTCCCGGTCCCACCCTCCCACCTATCCTGCTCCTCCAGAGTGGGTTGCCCCTACATTTCAGCCCCCCCCCCTCAGTTCAACAGTATGAGTGTTAAAAGCTTCCTCTTGCACTGGGGGCCTATACGGCAACTCTATTAGGGCAAAGTGTCCCTCTAACAGGTAAAAAGGTCTATGTTCCTGTTCCTTTCAGTGTGTTGGTTGTAAGATAGTTATCTTGTACTACATGGCTAAAATCCAATTATAAGTGAATTGATGCCATGTGCATTTTTCTGAATCTGTGTTAGCTCACTCATGTTGAGCTTTTCTAGTTCCATCCATTTGGCTGCAAATTGCATGATTTTGTTGTTTCTGATGGCTGAGTATTATTCCATTGTGTAAATGTACCACAATTTTTTTTTTTTTTATCCAGTCTTCAGTTGAGGGACATCTGGGTTGTTTCCAGTTTCTAGGTTCATCTGATGGATCTTAACAAGTCTTAGCCTGGATTGTGCAGTCTTGGGCCAACTAGGCTAGCTTGTAATTCTACTCCCCAAATAGGACCCCAATGTATAAATATGTCCCCATGGGATGTTATCCTCCACACTATTCTGATGTTCCAGGTCAACTGGCATGATGTTTTTCCATATCTAAGCTATGGTGTGTCTCCTCCATTCTTCCTTAGCTTCTTCTTTCCATGAATCTCATTCTCCTGGGGCACATCTGAGTCCTGCCTACCTCTATGTTTATCCAATCACAGGCCTCAGCATTCATTCAAATAATTAGAAACAATAATTAGCAAGCAAAGGTAACATAGGCTCACTTGGTGTATTTATGACCTGGTACAGCAAGCAGGCCTCTGGTAGTAGATTTAGAATACATAACAGATCACTGCATCAATGTTATTTGTATATTCAGTCTCTTCATGGTGTCCCAGATCATGGATATTTTGTCACAGGATTTTTTTAGATTTAATATTTTCTTTGACTGTGATGTCTGTGCATTTCATCTACCTAGTTTTCAATATCTGAGAGTCTCTCTTCCATATCTTGAACTCTGTTAGTGAAGCTTACCTCTGAGGCTTTTGTTTGACTTTCTAAATTTTTCATTTCCAGTTTTATCTCATTTTGGGTTTTCTTTTGTGGTTCTATTTATATTTGCATGTCTTGAACTGTTTTTATTTTATTCAACTGTTTGTTTGTGTTTACAGAGACTTTATTAAGGGGTTCATTAAGACTCCCTGAGGTCTTTAGGCAAATTCATAATATCTACTTTGATGTCCCTTTTTTGTGGTGCAGCTACATTGCATTTTCAGTGTGTGTTGTGGTAGGGTTACTGGGTTCTGGCAGAGACATATGTCTTGGGTAATAATGATTGTGTTTTTGTGCAGATGTCTGGAGATGGGATGATGGTGTTTCTGTGTGTTGTTTTCTGATATTGTCTTTGTATAGTGTATGCTTTCTTCCTTGGCTTCTGTTGAACTCTAGATCATAGAGAAGTGTGGTTGTTATTGATTTCTGGTAGTGAGTGCTTCTATGGGGCATTGTGACCATATCTTCAATATCATCTGCCATCCAGTGTGGCAGAAAGGACAGATGTGGGCAAGGCTGAGATATGCTTCAGTAACAATCTAAGGGGATCCTTCCTGTTCACACCTAGAGCTGAGATCCATAGGGATTTGGGATGTGGAGAAAGAAAGGATCCTGAAAGTAGGTTGCACTAAGACAAAGTAGTCTGTTGTGAGATGGAGTTGAAAGGGCTAGGGACCCTATGTCTGAACGAATTGTGTAGTGTCAAGTGAATAAAGTACAAAAAGGGGACATGTAGGCAGGTTGTTACCAGGCTGAGGGTGAGAATGGTGAGATTATAATGGAGGACAGGAAGGACAGTGTGAATTACATGCTTTAGTCCCTACCAGTGTGGTCACTGTAGGTAAAAAAGTGTATTTTTTAATGGTTATTTATTACTTCAAGTTACATCTCTATCACAGTGCCCTCTTTCTGCCCCTCCCAGTCCCACTCCCTCATCCCCTCTCCCTTCTGTCCTACTAATCTAGAGTGGAATGTCCCTTCATATCAGTCCCCTGCCCTAGTTCAACAGTTATATGAGGGCTAAGCACTTCCTCATATACTGGGGGCCTAAATGGCAGCACCACTAGGGCAAAGTGTCTCATTAGCAGGTAACAAAGTCTATGTTCCTGTTCCTTTTGGTTCATTGGTTGTAGTATAGTTATCCTGTATACAACCATTATGGAAACCAGTCTGGCGATATCTTAGAAAACTTGGAATAGCTCTACCTCAAGACCCAGCCATACCACTTCTGGGTATACATCCAAATGATTCCTCACCAGACCACAAGGACATTTCCTCATCTGTGTTCATAGAAGCCTTATTTGTAATAGCTAGAAACTGGAAAAAACCCAGATGTTCCTCAACCGAGGAATGGATAGAAAAACTGTGGTACATCTACACAATGGAATACTACTCAGCCATCAGAAAAAACGAAATCATGCAATTTGCAGCCAAATGGATAGAACTAGAAAAGCTCATCCTGAGTGAGCTAACACAGACTCAGAAAGATGCACATGGCATCTATTTACTTATAATCAGATTTAGCCATATAGTAGAAAGTGTTTTTATGTGTTGGAGGGTGACAGGAAAGAAAGGGGATGGACTAGATAGGGTGCTGTGAGGGTCCTCATGTATGAGCAAATCTGGGTCCTCTGCAAGGTTTGGTGGAATTGAATTGGAAGCAAAGTGGACTGACAGGCCTTGCAAATGATCTACTACAAGGCTAGGGGTGAACATAGGCAAATTGCACTCTAGGACATAAAAGTGAGTGAAGATGGACTAACTTTTTCCCAGGCAGGTGTGGTCACCAGGTTCCCAAGTGAATATCTCTATTGGTATTTGTCACAAAGTAGTAGGAGTGAGGGAGAAGAGGAAATGCAACATGGTTCAACTGAATCACTGCGAATGGAGGAAGAGTGGAAGGACAGAGCCCTGCAGGTGGTGTGTTACAGGACTGTGGATGATCCCAGGGGAACTGAAATGGAGGACAGGAAGGACTATAGATCTGGCTTACATGCTTCATAAGCCCGTGCACACTGGATTCCCAGATAGAGTGTGTTTCTGGATATTTTCAGTTCACACAAATGAAAAGAAATGGGTTAGAAACAGGAGGTTCGTGTGTGTGTGTGTGTGTGGGGGGGGGGGTCAACACGATGGAGGAAATCTGAGTTTACTTCAAGGTTTGGTAGATTCTCCAGGGAACCCACCACTGCTATTCTGTCAGTAATTCAGTCTACAACACTGAATGCCGTGAGAGTGAGAGAAATGGGTGGTGCCATCCTCATGACCAAATAACTTCTGAGAACTTTCCTAAGAGTAGCTATGTGTATTTGTGATTGCAGGCTGACTTCTCTAGAAGGCAAGATGCAAGCATAAAAACATAATGTCTGTATTGTCAACAAGAACACACTGAAATAGAAAGACCATTGCCTTCTTACACTTGAAAGCCCATAAGGAACCTGGAGAAGTTTTTTGCCAAGTGCCATAACTTTCAAAGACAAATATAGTATTCTGTGAGGTGGGAGTGGATTAGTAAATACAGTTATACATAGAAGAAATGTTGCTCACACACACACACACCTTACACAGAAACACACAACATATATATTTATATATGAAAATATTATGTACATACATTTATATATGAAGCATTATACATAGGATACATTTAAAGATAAGAAAATTTCACTAGTGTGTACAATGCCATACTTGATCTCTCAATACTAGAACCTACTTGATATGTCATATTGTGCTTTATGTGTCTGAGTCCCTCACAGGGACTGAGAACATTTAACAAGAGTCCTTGCTGGTTAGGGATATGATCACAAGGTGGCAGTAGATCTCAACTGCTGGGGAGAGTGTAGATGATTCACTTCCCTGTGTGCTGACTATGCAGGCTCAAGGCAGAAGAAAAGGCTTTTTTTCAGTGGCTGACGGATGACTCCAGAACTAGAACTGTTACTGAGAAAGAACAAGACCCTGATGGCTGACCAGCTAGTCATCACAGTCTACACTGGATTTTAATTTAATTGGGAAGAGCAATGAAGACATATGTTCCTACTTTATTCCTGGTTCTCTGGGTGCAGCTGGATGGTGAGTTAAAACTTTAGGGCCACAGGTAATCAACGAGCATTTCTGAGATGTCTAGGGGGAATTCTAATTTATTCAGGTTTTCTCTAGTTACTGTAGACAAAAAAAATGTGGAAACTGATGATATGACAACCTTTCTTCTTTCTTTCCATCTTTCTGCAAAGGGATGAGCCAAGGTGAGCAGGTGGAGCAGCATCCTTCCATCCTGAGGGTCCAGGAGGGAGACAACGCTGTCATCAACTGCACTTATGCAGATAGTAGGTCAGACTACTTCCCTTGGTATAAGCAAGAACCTGGAAAACATCCTGAGCTCATCATTGACATTCGTTCATATATGGAAAGTAAACAGAACCAAAGACTTGTAGTTTTGCTGCATAAGAAAGCCAAACACTTCTCTCTGAACATCTCAGACACCCAGCCTGAAGACTCAGCCATGTACTTCTGTGCTGCAAGTGCACACTAATCCACAGGCACCTGCAGCCCGTCCTCAAACCTGTCAAGGGGCTTGAGCCCCATCCACATCCTGTGTCGCAGACCTTCCAGTGCAGCATTTGGCACTTGCTTGGTGCCAACTAATATAGATATTAAAAACACAAAATAAGAAAATTAGCTTCAACTCACTCAAACATTTAGGAAAGTTTTCTCCATCCTTTTAAAAATATTTAAAAAACAGAAATATGACATCATTCCATTTCCTGTGTTGCAGCACATGGTGATTATCAGAAAACCAGATCTGATTATGGAAGAAGAGACTGTAGATCATTCAGCCCAGATGGGACGTCTATATCCCACACTTTCCTCCCAAGGCTCACAGGTCATTAAGAAAAAGGCGATTGAAAGACTGTAAGAGTCATATGTGGTGGGTGAGTACAAGGAAACAGTATTTTCTGGACACAGCAGGGCAGCTGTACATGTGAACTCACAGAGGATGACAGTACACATACTACTAGCAAAGGAGTGGGCTAGTACATTTCTATCCCAGAAAGGAAAGGTGGGCATTCCCATCCTTAGGTAAGGAGCCATTGGCTGTTGGTAGCTGCTAGGAGAGAGATTCAGTTTTCTTTAAAGGTGTGACCCCTGGAGCATAGACTATAGGACACATCAAAGAGTATATGAGCATCCCAAATTGTAATGTAAACCTTGATGATTTTTATTTTAAATAGGCAGTGGGGACTCCAATTGAATTAGTAGGGAAGAGTGGGTAGATCTATGAGGAGTAGAAGAGACAAATGAATATAATCAAAGTTCATTGCATAATATTCTTTAAGAGTTTTAGAAGCTGCTTGCTTGCACTTCCTGTTTATTCAGATATATTTATCCTTCTCTAGAAATTATAGTCTCACAATTAAGTTTTAAGTTGTTTAGAAATTAAAAGGAATGTCTAGGTCTAAGAAGATGTTTTTAAGTTGGTAATGCAAATTAGGATGTAAACTGAGTTAGGCATATGTCTTTAAACTCATTGAGATAGAGAGATAATAGAAAATAATTATTAGTTGTCAAATATTTATGAACTGGACATTGAGAATATGTTATACCTTAATTGTTCTTATTGCTTTGCATTGTGTAAATTGTTATAAGAAAAAGAGTCTTTTATTGGACTAAAAGGGGGCGATGTTGGCAAGAGGGGAAGATATACCTAAAATTTAAAAAAAAAAAGGAATGGAGATCTAAGATGGTGCCTACCATAGAGCAGTGCATCTGAGTAGTAGGTGAATGAGATTAATCACTGTGGAGTGAATGTGAGGTACCCTAGCACACTGTGAAACACAGACAGTGTCTGAATTCCCGTGGTGAATATTGAGACTGGTCACCAGGTAAAACAGCCCACGCAGATCCTGGGAATACCACCCTGAGATCAGCCAGCTCCTTCACCGATCTGAAGAGGAGCTCCAGCTAGAGGAGATCTAGCCCAGGAGTGGATCCAGCCCACGGCTCCAGCCACAGATCGGCGGCCCCGCCTCTCTGCCTGATATCCAGCCTGCACGTGGACCTGTACACCCAAGAGGGAAAAACAGCCACACCACAAGAGCAAAGGTAAGTGAGATTTTCTTTTTCTGGAGTTTCCAACATGGCGGCACAGTGTGCACTGTAGCAGAGGCAGAGACCTAATCCAGTCACAGCAAAGCAATTAGGAGCCAAGACTGACTACAAACAGAGCCTGCGACTGTGTTCTCCACAAATACTGGGGCAGGTGGGTCACTCACCCTAGCACCCAAGCATTTGAGACAGTCAGCAGCAAGCACACTGAGGCCGGCACCCATTGTGGGTGGAGCTCCCTGCCTGCACAGTCACCTTAGCTGCGGAGCCAGTGAGAGAACACAGACCCAACCACAGCTCTACCTGCCTTTCTGAGGAGACCTGCCAGCTCACAGGTACTCAGAGGATAGCCCTCTCCCCACTCCAATCCCCTCTATATTGGTCCAATTGGGTCACAAGCAGTTGAGGAGAGCAGCAGCCACTCTCCTCTCTGAGAGCCAGTCTATTACAGGAACCTGCCTGCCATCCGGAGGTAAACACCAGGATCGCAGGATCAGCCAACCCCCTGAGCAGGGAGTTTTCCTGTGCACCAAGGTCAGCTGACAAAAGAAACCAAAAGACAACACCAGGGTCAATCAGATGACAAAAGGTCAGTGCAAGAACATGGTAAAAAAAAACCAAAAAAACAAAAAAACAAAAAAACAAAAAACCAAAACAATAGAATGTCTCCAGATCCTAGCAATAATGCTACAGACAACTCTGGACAGCTGAACACGATTGAAACAAAGGAAAATGACCTTAATCCTACACTTATATTAATAATAGAAGGCCTAAGGGAGGAAATCAAATACCTTAGAGAGCAACAACAAAGTACTGCAAAGGAGGTGATGGAAATGAATAAAGCGCTAAAATGAATGGAACACCTGAAAAGGGAAGATGAAGCAATGAAGAAAATCCAATCTGAGACATCCATAGAACTGGAAAACCTTAAGAAAAGAATTGGAACTACAGACACTAGCATTACCAACAGAATACAAGAGATGGAAGAAAGAATTTCAGGCTCAGAGGATAAAATTGAAGAAATTGATACATCTGTCAAAGAAAATGTCAAATCTAAAAAAGTCCTGACACAAAACCTTCAGGAAATCAAGGACACAATGAAAAGACGAAATCTCAGAATAATAGGAAGAGAAGAAAGAGAAGAGTCCTACATCCATGGACCAGAAAATATCTTCAACAAAATCATTGAAGAGAATTTCCCAAATCTAAAAAAAGAGAAGCCTATAACTGTACAAGAAGCTTACAAAACTCCAAATATATTAGACCAGAAAAGAAAATCTTCCCACCACATAATAATCAAAACACTTAATGTACAGAAGAAAGAAAGAATATTAAACGCTGCTAGGGAAAAGGGTCAAGTAACATATAATGGCAAACCTATCAGAATCACACCTGATTTTTCTTCAGAGACTCTAAAAGCCAGAAGGGCCTGGACAGATGTCTTGCAGACCCTAAAAAACCACAAATGCCAGGCCAGACTACTATTCCCTGCAAAATTGTCAATCAACATAGATGGAGAAAACAAGATATTCCATGACAAAGCTAAATTCAATCAACATCTGTACACAAATCCAGCACTACAGAAGATGTTGGAAGGAAAACTCCAACCTAAAGAGGTTAACTACACACAAGAAAGCACAGGAAGCAAATAGCATGCCTGCAGCAAAATCAAAAGAAAAGAAGTTCACTTACACACTATTTCCACCTACATCAAGATGGCAGGAAGTAACAATCCCTGGTCATTAATATCTCTCAACATCAATGGACTCAATTCCCCAATAAAAAGGCACAAGTTAGCAGAATGGATGCGAAAACAGAATCCCACATTCTGTTGCTTACAAGAAACACACCTCAGCAAAAAAGATATACATTATCTCCAAGTAAAGGGCTGGAAAAAGATATACCAAGCAAATGGACCCAAGAAAAAAGCTGGAGTAGCACTTCTAGTATGCAACAAATTGGACTTTCAACCAACATTAATCAAAAGAGATGGGAAAGGACACTATATACTCATCAAAGGAAAAATCCATGAAGATGAGATTTCAATACTGAACATCTATGCCCCAAATGTAAGACCAACCACATTCATTAAAGAAACACTACTGAAGCTCAAAACCCACATTGAACCTCACACATTAGTGGGAGACTTCAACACACCACTCTCACCACTGGGCAGGTCAATGATGGAGAAACCAAACAGAGAAATAATGAACCTCACAGATGTCATGAATCAAATGGACCTAATTGATATCTACAGAACATTTCACCCCAAAACAAAAGAATACACTTTCTTCTCGGCACCTCACGGAACCTTCTCCAAAATCAACCATATAGTTGGTCACAAAGCAAGCCTCAACAGATACAGGAAAATTGAAATTACCCCTTGTAACTTATCAGACCATCATGGAATAAAGCTAGACTTCATAAGTAACAAAAACATCAGAGAGCCTGCAAAAAAATGGAAAATGAACAACTCTCTCCTCAATGACCTCTGGGTCAGGGAAGAAATAAAAAAGAAATTAAAGTCTTCTTAGAACTCAATGAAAATGAAGGCACAACATACCCAAACTTATGGGACACATTGAAAGCAGTACTAAGAGGAAAGTTTATAGCACTAAGTGCCTTCAAAAAGAAACTGGAGAGTTCCTATACTAGCCACCTAAAAGCACACATGAAAGAGCTAGAACAGAAAGAAGCAAACACTCCCAAGAGGACCAGACGAGAGGAAATTATCAAACTCAGGGCT